>JBAFSZ010000014.1:31299921-31311790 GCA_036919955.1 Melanotaenia pygmaea
TGGATGGATGGATGGATGGATGGATGGATGGATGGATGGATGGATGGATGGATGGATGGATGGATGGATGGATAATGCAGTTCCATGTAAATGCACTTAGTATTTATATTAGGTCAATTCAAGTTTTTAGACTGAAAACAAAGGTTAACCTGTTATTATTATTTTTATTATTTAAAAGACAAATAGTACAGCAGACCCCACGAAGTTGCAGACTAAATATGAATAAGAATAGGTAGTAATTTAAATTAAAATTACATCAAGGGACTAGTTTTTTAGGGTATGAGAACTTCAGATGTGTATATTTCTGATCTTCTTTCAACTTTTTATTTTCATTTTCAGTCGCATAAAAGAAAAAGTTCCCAAAGGAGTTTAATGAACTACTGTTGGAAGCCTTTTAACTGGAGTCTTAATGAGTCACAGGGGTACATGCCGTGTTTTTTTTTTGGTTTTTGTTTTAAATTTGTCAACCAACAACACAGATTCTAGTGCATTTTCTTAATTGCAGCAAGAAGTCTCCCGTTCAAATCTGAGCTGGGGTCTTTCTTTCTGAGCTCTCAGGATTCTCTAGTTTCCTCCCACCAAAAGCATGGGTTCATTAGTGGTTCTAAACTGACCTTAGGAGTGAATGTGCATGTTTGTTGGTCTAGTTAGTCTCTCTTTGTTGACCCTGTGATGGACTGGTGACCTATCCAGGGTTTACCCCACCTCTGCCCTAATGGCAGCTGGGATGGGCTCCAGACCCTGATTACTCTTAACTAGATCAAGCAGGAAATAAGAATGAATTGATGAAATAGCTGTAGGATACAGATGGGTTTCTGTAGTTTGATTCGGTACTCAATACTGGAGCTGTACAAAAAAAAGAAGACGACCACCAAATGTGGAGATCTTATTGACGGTTTATCTTGACTTAATATTTCTCATAAAATGTTTGGTAGCCAAGACATAAATAGAATCAGTTTGTCAGATTACTTTTGGGGTGGCAATGCTTGCTTATACAGTGGCTCTAAAAAGTCAACAGCTCTCTAAGTGGATATTGGTCAAAAGAAAAGAAGGAAATGCAGAAAATCAGCCTGCTTATAAAAAACATGTAATTACTGGGTTAAAGTTTCAGAAATGTGTAAATATGATTGATGTAAAATGGCATCTCATATTACTTTTGAACATACAGCAATATCAAAAAACAAATACAGACTGTGTGTGCAAAACCCTTTAATCAGTTTTCAGCATCCGATAAATAACTAGAGCATTTCGCTTCAAATGTCACCGTTGAGTTTCAGTCTTTATTTTTATTTTTTGTTTTATTTATTTTAAGGCACAAGAGGATTTCTTTGTATTTTGCAATTAGTTTAAAATGATTACAGAGTTGGTGTCAAGCAAGCTGCGGACTTAAATCTTGCTCTGGCATGTTTTTCCACTTTCACTGGTTCTCTCTATCTTTCTCTCTTTGAGATGTAAAATGTAAGATTGTGACAAAAAAAAAAGTTTTAATAATCCTAAAATATGTTTTATCTTTAACTGGAATGGAGAACTGGACTTTTAGCAGCTTCACATGTACCTTCTTATGAATGTTTTGTGTGTATGCCCTGAGCAGGAAGGATGGACTATGCCCACAAAGCAAGCTATTAAACACACATGAAAACAAAGACAATTCAGTGGTGTAGTAATCACCAGACACCAGTTTTAATATAATAAAATTCTGAAAGGGTGTTAACATGCCTGTAAGTAAAAGTTATTTGTGTTTATTCACAGTGTTATGGGCAATTTCTGCTGAATATAAGCAAATTGAAATTTGTATTGTGATATAGTCAAATGACCAATAACTCTTTGAGCTTTAAGTAATTAGAATTTGTGTCGGCAGTGTGGTTCAGAGTTTGTGTGTCCCATATATGTGAAAATTAGAGAAACGACTGATCAAGTCAAGTTCTGCAAATTCCCTTTAAGTTGCCCTTTAATTACTATCAGAACTGTGAGATTTACCAACATCTAAATCATTTGTCAATTAACAATGTGAGTACTTACAATGTGCACTGCATCCAAATAATCTGTTTTTTTCTCTCTGGTCTAATGTCCCTCACTTAATAAGTTCACTTTCACTTGACCATTTACTGCTGATTTAGTCCTTATCTGTGTCCTGTGCTCTACATGGTTTGTTATCTAATCCCTTTTGGGGGGAAATTTAACTAAATCACAGCAAACATCTCAGTGTTTAGCTGCTGTTATTCTGACTTATTAAGAGATTGATGTGAAATAATGATGACTGTTGAGTATTTGAACAGGCTACAACTAAAGGCAAACTGACACTCCAGGGTTGAATTAACCACTTCTCTTTTCTGATTCACTGTGTTCCTGATTATGGAGCAGATAAAAATATAAAATTATGCAAAAAGTTTTAGTTGTACTGATTGAGTTGCAACTCAATTGTAACTTTTTTTTAAGTCATATCTTTTTGATGAGTGAAAGTCAATGGGTGAACACTATTTATTAAGATAAGTTGTATGTAATAGTGGTCTGGATTGATTGAGAAACAAAACTATAAAATAATTTAAAACACCAAAGTGAGATGCCTGTTTTTTAATGCTTATGCTGCTACAACCTACATAGGTTACAATATTTGTCTATGTAGTCAAGACATAAATATTAAAATTATTTACAAAGTAGCATCAAAGCTTTTGGTTAAAGTGGTACTTGTTTATCAGATTCAAAAACAAGTCTTAATATCTGAAAGATCGTGATTAAAAAAATTCATTTAAAAACAAACATGTTTTTGTTAAAAATTTAAAGCCACTTTGTTCGTTAGGTCTAAAAAAGAAACTGATTCAAATAATATATAATATAATATAATATAATATAATATAATATTTTTTTCCAGACAAATAGGAGCATTTAAATGTGTTGCAAACCCAGGAGGAGGATTTCAGTGTGACACACTAGTCGCGTGTCCGGCATTTAATTGTGTCCTGTGTGTTCAGTTGACAGCAATGGCAGGTCCTGACCTTATAAAAACTCTTCTGTACACAATTAATAACCTTTTACAGCAGGAGAAGTACAAAGCCGGCTTGGCAGTTGTGAAAGGGTTCAGAAACGGTGCCGTGTGAGTAATCTCGTTACTTAAAATAGCGATTTGACTCATCTGTGTTTTTTTTTTACACTATTGTAGCAGCTAACGACTCTGCGGCTATTCAGTTGAAGTGCAGGAATTACGACGCTGACCTCAGTTATTCTGTTCATAATTCAGCGACACCGTGATAATTGTTAAAAATAACATTAGCAGCAGGATATACCGAAAGACTTTGACTTTGCTAACAGCCACTTGTTTTCAGGAGGCATTTACATAATTATGTGTTTATTGCAGATATGGGGCAAAGATCAGAGCACCGCATGCCCTGGTTATGACATTTCTGTTTAGAAGTGGCAGGTAATTGACTAATTAAAAAAAATCTTTTTAATTACCCCGAAATATATCTCGGATCTATTAACGTTACCCTTTTCTTGTAATAGTTTGAAAGACAAACTTAAAGCCATTTTGAAGGCCACATACACCCACTCTCGGAATCTGGCATACTTCGTGTTCACGTACAAAGGTCTTCAAGCCTTACAGCAGAAGATCCAAGGAAAGAGCTTACAGTCTCACTCTTTTCTGGCTGCCTGTGTTGGAGGATGGTTGGTATTTGGAGACAACAACAACATAAATAGCCAGGTAGGAGTTCTGCAGGCTTCAGACCTCTGTTGTCATGTTTGCTTTTCCCAGATCACAGCTGTAAGAGTTGTATTGTCCCTTAAAATGAAGTGACAATTATTTACTTTTTATTTTAGATTAACATGTACCTGCTGTCCAGAATCCTGTTTGCCTTGTCTCGACTGGCTGTGGAGAAAGGAGTTATCCCTGCGCCCAAACAAGATCCTTTCCCAATCTTTGCCACACTGGTTTGGGGAATTGTCTTGTGGCTTTTTGAGTATTATCCACACACCCTTCAGCCCTCACTGCAGTCCTCCATGAACTACCTCTACCATGATAGTAATGTGTGGCATGACATCTCAGACTTCCTTATATATAATAAACCAAGGACTACATCTCAGAAATGAGGTCTTAGTTTCTGGATGTGAATATTCTCTTTATGATGCAATCATTACCTTTATAATCTTTTTTTATGACCAATACTCCAAATGACATAGAATGCTACCTTTTTAAAACGGCATTGCAGGATCATTGTGCTGTATACAGTCAATGTTTTAATTCATAGAGTAATTTATTTTGTGTGTCAGATCTCTCCACATTTCCATCCCAGCTACTAAATTACAAAATGTACAAGGTACATTTGCGTTGTGTGATCTACTTGTTATATTTTTAAATAAATATGATTGAATTAGTTGTTTGTTTGTTTTTTAATCAGCAACAACCTCATTTAAGACTTTTTAAATATGCTAATGATTACAAAATATCTCAAGCTTAATGGGATATAATATGATGAGAATATTGCATTTTACATTCATCATTCAGAAAGGGTGTTTGTGATCACACTTCTTCAAATATATATGAAGCACTGTCCCCTATCATGGCTACATCTAACGGAGCTCAACTCGGCTCAACTTTATTCACAAAGCCCTTTAAAACAACCACCGTTGAAACAAAGTGCTGTACATAAATGGACAAAGCAACACAGACAATACAAGAATCATCAGGGAAATAAGTAATATAAAATAATTGTTAACTGATCTTAAAAACAGTTTAAAAACACATAAAACCAATAAAACAGACCACAGCACACTAAAACAGTAACAGAGTCTCACACTGGGCTGAAAGCCAAAAAATAAAATTGGGTTTTAAGATGAGTTTTAAAAATGGACAATGAAGAAGCTTGTCTAATGTGGAGAGGGAGCTCATTCCACAGTTTTGGACTGGTAACTGAAAAAGCTTGTTCCCCTCTGAGCTTCCGTTTGGACCTCGGTTGACCTGCTCGGTGACTCAGCTGACCTGAGTCACCGAGCAGGAGTGTAGGGGTGGAGTAACTCAGATAGGTAAGGAGGGGCTGGACCATTTAAAGATTTAAAAACAAATAAAAGAATATTAAAATAAACTCTGTAAAGAACTGGCAGCCAATGGAGGAATGCCAGGATGGGGGTTATGTGCTCCCTCTTATGTACTATGTATATAACAGAATCAGACTTTCGATACAGTATCTCACATCAGTGAGTACACCCCTCACATTTTTGCAAATATTTTAATATATCTTTTCATGAGACAACACCATAGAAATGAAACTTTGACATACAGAATATCAAAGTTTAGTTTCTACAGTGTGGACGAAGGGGTTTGGTAGAAGCGAAGAAACAATATATGGACATATTTTAACTAAAATCCATCATAATTCCACTGGCAGACCAGGTCAAGGTGAGCATGTGTTCCTCATCCTTTGCTCATATTTTGGACATGTGTATGTTCAGGGTGGAGTTTTACACTTCAGAAAATTCTCAGAAATAAAGCCACAGTTACCAAAGTCAGGATGTTGTTGCTCTTTGCTTTTTAGGAGTAATTGATTCCACATTTAGCACTTTCCAAATTTCCCTGAGGACTCTCCAAATGGATTAATAAAGTATTTCTATTCTATTCTATTTATCTGTGCAATGCATCACCCTAAGTACATCAGAAAGTATCTGCTGTTGGTTGGAAACCTTCTAAGTCTGAAACCATTCCTTTAATTTTTGTAATTATTTATGAAAACAACAAGCTCACAATGTGTTGCTATATGTTGAACTTATAGATCTGCTATTTTCTTGTGTGACTTGTTTGTATGATGAAGTAGGGCATCAATTCATGAAAAAAGCTGAAATATAGAAATAAAAGGTTTCTGTCCAGCAGCAGGTAAGTAACACAACAGCATTTCATCCCTGTTGATGGGAATGTCTCGGCTAAAGCTATCAGTCTGGTAAAGGATCTGGTTATTATGTAAAAGCATTAAGTTTAACTTGTTTTATCAATTACTTGTTATAACCTGTCAACCTTGATTCTCGAACCGAGCATCGAACACCGAACTGATTCGCCTTCACGCGGCAACACTCAGGGCTAGATCAGTTTCGCGCCCAACTCCAACAACTGCCGGTGGGGGCCCCGATGGAAAGGGTGGCAGTGGACATAATAGGTCCATTCCCGTGTACAAACAAGGGGAACCGCTATGTGATAGCCACCATGGATTACTTCACCAAATGGCTGGAAGCCTACGCTATACCAAACCAGGAGGCCGAGACTATTGCAGATGCCCTGGTGGAGGGCATTTTTTCCCAGATTCGGAGTGGCAGAGACCATCCACAGCAACCAAGGCAGAAATTTTGAGTCGAGAGTGTTTACTGCCATGTGTGAATGTATGGGCATGCAAAAGACCCGGACCACACCTTACACCCCAGAGTGATGGGCTCATCAAACGGTTCAACAGGATGCTGGCAAAGCAGCTCGCCATCCTCCGCACAGAGCACCAGCAAGACTGGGACAGTCACCTTCCCCTTATCCTGCTGGCGTACAGATCAGCGGTGCAGGATTCGACGGCATGTACGCCTGTCCTTCTCATGTTAGGATGGGAGCTGAGAACGCCAGTGGAAGTGGCATTTGGCAGACACCGCGGGAGCACCACCTGGACCAGAGTACACTAGGAGGCACCAGGACCATATGGAAACAGCACATGCCTTCACCCGTGGTCAGCTGCAGAAAGCTGGCATGAGACAGAAAAGAAACTACGACGTGAGGGCCAGAGGGAAGGACTTCAAAGCTGGAGACCTAGTGTGGGTGCATAGCCCAAAGCGGAAGAAGGGTCGATGCCCCAAGTTGGACTGCCACTGGCTAGGGCCCTGTGAGATTTTAGAGAAGCTTGGCGAGGTGGTGTACAAAGTTCAGCTGTCAGCTGGGGGGAGGCGAGTGGTTCTCCACAGGGACAGATTGGCTCTATTTAGGGGCGTTGCTCGGCAGAGTCAGCGCCCGGGCTTTGCGTTGCAGCCCCAGCTTTCGGAGGTGGACGCGCGCCAGGAGACACCAACTGCTGACCATGCAGGGACCCCTCATGTTCTCCCAACCCCCATCTCATCCCCAGTTCAGCAACTCTCTCCGAGGCAGCCTAGAAGACGGAGGAGACCCCCAGGACACCTGAGAGACTTTTTACGTGACCCCTCTGGGCGAGGGGCTTTCTAAGGGGGAGGCAGTTTAGCAGTTCCATAGTGGTCCCGCTAATGCTAAGAGTAGTGTTATTTCCCCATGGTTCTAGCTAATGTTACGGGTGTTAGAATATTTGAGGGCCGGGGAAAAGGAGGGGGAGTAGTTTTTCTTTTTTTTCTCTGAGTTTTTTTGTGGGAGACTGGGAAGGTCAGGAAGAGGGGAGAGCTGTTGACGAGTGTACAGCGTGGTTACGGCCAACAGTAGCCGTTATTCTGAGCAATAAAGCTGTTGTTTCGGAGAAACTTTCACCTGTTCTTTACACGTCCAGCAGGACGTTATAATATGTTAATGTTTTGCTTTATGGTTTAAATGAACAGTACTGTGATATGTCAGCTTGCTAGCAGGTCTTTAGTTGCTAATTAGTTTGAAGCTCCTAGCTTCTGGAGCAGGCTGTGATTGATAAACGAGAGCATATAAGATCTAAAGGCCAAGCAATGTAATATGGTGCAGAAATAGTGCACATTTCATAGCTTAAGTGGTGCCATTTTCTCACAATTTCTAATCATAGTGGTCAGTGGAACTGCAAGTAGGGGAGGGGTGGAGAGGGTGATGGTCCTCTGCCCCCACGTTTTTCCCCCTTATTAACATTTTTCACTAACTGACTGTAGGAAGGACTCAGCAACATGTTTATGGTTATATTAGCTGTTGCTAATTTAGTTAAATAACTTAGACATAGCTAGAGGGTAGAAGTAAGGTAGGGACAGAAGGTAATGCAACAGATACTGTGCTGAAATAAAACTGCCATATACCTGCCAGACAGAACCGTCAGTAACCATGACTTTTACAAAAGATCTAAACTGCTGTACAACCTGACTTGTGAACGTTTCTTGCATATCTCAGTTAAAATGCTGGTCCAGGTCAAGTACAAACATCAGCAGAAATATGTGAAGCTGGATTTTACCGAGGGGCTATATGACTTCATTCAGTTTCATGAAAAAGGTATTTAAAAAAAAATCATTTTAAAAGAATTTGATTTGATTAGCACGACTTTTGTTTATTCAAATAAGCTGTAGTTCCCTTCTGTGTACCATATAATGTGAATATTTTTAATCCACACAGTGGCTATAATATGTAAAGCAAATAATTTTTTTTCTAGTCCAGTTCTTGAGAAATTTTGCACGCCACCAGAAACAAATGTTACATACAAAGATGCAACAGGCACAGAAGTAGATGAGGAAAATTCATCGACCTTGTCGGACAAGGCAACGTGGTGCTGACTACTTTCCCGAATGACGGTGTTATTGTTTATAAAAGGACATAGTTTAAGACATTGACTTTTGCTTCATAGAGCTTGTTCTAAGATATAGTCTTACTGGCTAATAATATACTACCAAAACAGTCCTTATTATTGGCTTCTACAGTCAAAGATGCGTATGTGTACAATAGTAAGATTTGGTACTTCTTTTCACATTGTGGGTTAATGAGCAAAAGAAGTTTGTTGGCGGTACCTCCTGAATTTACTATAAATATGAAACTGCACTACAAATGAAATTTAAAGCATCTGTTTGTTAGTATTGTGCTTCTATAACACATGAGATGCTTGGATGACATTTATAGCAGATTCTGTGGGATGTTGTTTTTGGGTGATATTGCTAATTATAGCTTCTTTTTTTCAGGAACACTTCTATGATGCTGCGAAGGATATACAGGATACATTGCTTGGCGTTTGAAAACGGCCCAAAGAAAGATTCATTGTGGCATCGTGGTAGTCCTGTGGATTGATGGTGATGCCTGTCAAGAGGCAATGTCTTTGCTCAACCATACCGCAGACAAGTCTCTGATTTCCCAGATGATGAGAAAGGCCTTTCAGCGTCGTCAGAAACTTGTTAATGATCCAGGCAGAGCTGTTGATATCCTTTCTACCTTCTAAGATTCTTGGAAACAAAAGGATTGGTAAGTTTGAAATAACTTGCTTACTATGGCTTCAGTTGAGGTGAATATTCTAGTAATTGCTTCTTTTTTAAGGTGCATCAAGACTTTGCTCTCCTATGTGGTGATGAGACACCACCCAGGCTGCTTCAGAAATGGGACATGTTCTTCAAACCAAATGTTATCAAAGAGGCCAAGTGACTCACTTCATCACCAGAGTAGAATCAGCTGTGGCAGTCAGCAGAAAGGAAGTGACCTTGATGAGATAGGAGGTGAGTTGTAAATGATAAGCTTTTAATTTTATTTGTACCGCCACTATAATCACAAACTCTGTTAATGTTTGTAACACGACTTATAAGTGGGTGTTTTTCTCAGTAACTTATTACTCAGAGCAATTTGTCCCAAGTAGGTCACAATTATTCTGATGAATGTTAAAAACTATTTCATCACTTTCTTTTGCTGCTGTTTGTCCTCAGACTATGTCCAGGAAATCCCTTTTGTTGCTGATGCATCTCCTTTCACCATGACCTGGAGGACAGAAGTCTCCAAAGATTAGTGCCTGTGATGCAGCTGAAAGACTTGTAGTCTTCCCTAAGGTAGTGGAATTTTAATACAACATAGTTTAATTTGGTTTTTGCTTCATCATTTGATGATCACTTGAATAACTGCTGGTCACAGCACTTAATCACTGTCTAACATTTAGTGTTCATTTCTCAATCCTGGTCAAGTTGCAGTTTGGAGGAGCATCTCAGCAAACACCAGGTCTGAGAGATAACTGTCTCACTTATGTGTCTTCCATAAGGTAGTGGTAGTGACGTACCTCCTTGCTGGTGAACGTCAAAAAGCAAGACTGAGGACTTCTACATGGCCTTTGACAAGCATCTGATCCCATGCCAGGCAAACCGCTCCCTTGGAGCATTTGATGAACTTTTTAAGACACATTTTGTGTTTAACGTGGCATGATGGTGCACTTGTAAACTTCTATACATTCCTACAAACAACAGTGTACAACATTGATGTGGGAAAAATGAAAGAGTCACTCAGAGTAAGAGACCTGAGAGCCCGACAGCTGAGCCAGTCAGTAGCCTTAACTTAATGTGCTAACATTGAGAAAATCCTGGTTTGTTTTCTTTGTCAAAAATTATTTTCCAGCGCTCAGCTGTTAATTTCACATTTAGAAGTTGAACATTGCTGTTATACTGGGCCTACGTTCAAACTGATTTGTTCACAAAAAGGTTGTTGGCATCAATCCCTGACATATGTAGGTTTTAGAAAACACCTTAATAATATTCATAGCAACGTTCAGCAAGTTGCTCCAACGTCCACTGTTGGATCTTCCAGTCAGCTAGTTGCAACTTCATCCCAAGTTCCTGTGTTGGAGGAGCCATTCTGTTCCCTACAGCAATCTGCTTGTTCCAGTAGTTCATTGGAGAACAATAATTCAGAGCTTCCTGAAGATTCAGCTAAAGAATTGTGTGCATCGGTTGTGGCCAAACTACAAGGAAGTGGCATTTCAAACAGCTTACTGTCCTCAATTGTAGGAGATTTAAAGGAACTCACAGGGGAGCTTCACTTACAGGCAGTGTTGGGGTAGTTACTCTAAAAAAGTAATTAGTTAATAGTTACTCATTACTTCTGTAAATTGTAATGAAATTACCTTACTTGATACTGTGTTAGAAAAGTAACGCCACTACTTATTACTGTACTTTACCATTTCTTACTTCAACTTGTAGACATGGACAATACTGTCTTTACTGTATATTGTAAACAAAATGGCTTTAAAACCGCAAGAATAACATTCCTGGCTGTGGGAAGAAATGGACACTGGGGGGGCATGTCTCCTACAATGAACCTGCAACTAGCTTGTTAATTTCTGTCTTACCGGCTGCTGCGCTCCAGGGAAAAAAGCTTAGCTTGTTTAGGTGGGTCGGCTGGTTGTTTAGGGGGGTCGGCTGGTTGTTTAGGGGGGTCGGCTGCTTATTAAGGTGGGTGGCTGCTTGTTAAGGTGGGTGTCCTTCCTCTGACTGGTGAGGAGGATCTTTCTCCACAAGTTTGGACTGAAACTGGACTGAACTGAAAATATCGTGAAAATAACCACTGACCAAAAGCCCCTGTCAGCTGCATTTTTCTTTTTCCTTGTTTGGCGCACAATCAGCTATGTCACGTAAATCGATCTCTATGGCAACGTGTCCAGGCAAGCACACACGCAGACAGCAGCATGCGTGTACCACTTAAAACAGATCAGAACTTTACACATAGACAAACAAGGCTCGAGTAACGCAGAAAAACATGTTACTGTAGTCCAGTAAAGTAATTTTGTTATCAATATTTTAAGTGTAACGCACTACTTTACTTTGTTACCCAAAAAAATAATTCTGTTACTCCCAACTCTGGTTACAAGCAAAGCATAACATGCTTGCTGCTTTACCAATAAACTGATCCCTACTTATCAGTGATAAAGGAGTCTTTTGAAAAACTGGAAAACTGTATGCTAGTCTTAATACTGAATGGAAACTAAATAAATACTTTAACTTAAAATGGGGAATTGTTGAGCCAATTGAAGTGTGACTTGGAGTGAGATATGACAACAGACTAAAGGAATCTGGTACTTATGATCAAGTACCTGTTAAAGATACTTTTATATATGTACCAGTTTTAGAAAACCTTGAAATTTATGGGCAGAAATCTGGGAATTTGTGATCTACTCAGAAGAGATTATACAGTCCATCCGGAAAGTATTCACAGCGCTTCACTTTTTCCACATTTTATTATGTTACAGCTTCAGTCCAAATTATATTAAAT
>JBAFSZ010000014.1:31341756-31352805 GCA_036919955.1 Melanotaenia pygmaea
GGCGGAAATATTTCATTTAGATATTAATGAATGGTCTCAGATTGGGAATAAAGTGTATAATATGGGACCTTTAAACATATTTTCAACAACTTCATATGTGTGTCAGAGGTCCTGCAGCATTGTTTTCAAGGTGCCTTACCCCAAATTCAGCCTTGGTCTTAATTTCAGCCGTTCGAAAATTGGCCTTAATGAGCTCTACAGAGAACAGACTATTCCTGTGTCCGAACCTTTAAATGTTTACGAGTGGTGCCTGTCCACACCCCTCTCTGGAAGAGGAGCTGGGAGGAGGGGTACAATAATAGCATCCACTGCTGGGGGCAGTGGTTGTTTCCCTTTCCCTTTCCACACATTCACTAAAAGGTGGAGCAAACAAGTGAGAGAGGAGACAGAATTTTCTCTTTTTGGACCTCATACACTGTCAGAAAACAGTGAATTTTACATAATACGGGACCTTTAAGGCTTATTAATGAAGAGTGTGGAGGACACATTTTGAAAGTTAAAGTTCTGTAACATGCAGTCGACTTTTAATCAGAGAACATCTGGAGCTACTGGTTAAAGGACTTAAAATGACTCTTTAATTTGAGGTCTGTTCGTTGTGGCCAGGGATATTTTCTATTTCTGGTTTAAAAAATAATGAGGTTAATTTTTTAAGTCAAGTCCCCCCTAATAAATACAGTATCCATACACCATGGTGTAAGCTGTTATATTAACAGCTTTATGTTACGTGTCCTTTATGTAATCGAATGGCTGTGTTTAATGTTTCAGTGCACAACGAATGGACAGAGTTGAACTGCACTGGTGAAGCTGCACCGGAGGAACTGGAGGAACACTCTATGGTGGCACATGAGGTACCAGCTCACCAGGATCAGCTGATCCATTTTGTGGCGTGTATTACATTTTTCTGCAGCGAGCACCTTGAAGTTTCTGTTTAAAAATGCAAAAGTCCTCTTCTGTCCACCCTGCTCAGACATGCGTTGACTTTTCAGGGCTGCCTCTATGTGTTTGGAGGGATGTTGGATTCGCCGTACACCAGATGTAGATGTGCCCTCTGGGTATTTGATGTTGGTGAGTTTCACTCTGGAGCTGCATGGATCTCTGTGAACACACCTCAACTTATTTTCAGCAAATGAGCTTAATGGATGAAACATGTTGTTACATGTTGATTTCAGCCGCCAACACATGTGAAGTTATTCACGTAGCAGTTCCACGCTGTTACAGGACTTTATTAAAGAGGTCTTCTTTCAGACAAAGGTTCAGGTAGAAGACGCTCGTTTACCTCGACATGTTTCGACTGGCAGTCAGAGGCGTCATCTGACAGCTGTGACGTGTCGTTTATCAGCTGTTTTTCCCAGGCGTGACCATCGAGCGTCCACCCCCACTGCTCGATGGTCTGGAGGAAGAGTCCCAGAGCTCCCTCATCCCTCAACCAGCGCCAGCTGTCAGAGGACACTTCAAGAATCAAGAATCTTTGTCATTGAGCAGGGCACAACGAAATTTTGTTTTAGGAGTTCTCGGCTGTAACACACTGTTGGTGTAACACACAAAGCTAAAAAGTATGAAAAGGCAAAATATCTTTAGATAAATATAAATATATATAAATAAAAAAAGGAGTAAAATGGAATAACAGTGCAAATCAAAACAAGTATTTAATTACTTCTGAGCAAGACTGCAGTTGCCAGTCCAAACATGTGGAGGTAAACAACGAGCATCCTGTCTTATTCTTTGTCTGAAAGAAGAAACATTAAATATATTAAGAAAGAAGAATAAATGAACCTTTTTTGTGCTGTTAAAAGACCTCTTATACCGACATATTCCCAGAACAGCTGTGACGTCCATATGACACATTGTCAGAACTTGTAAGTAAAACCGATATGAGGAGGATCAGCTGTAGTTTCCTAATCCGAAGATCCCAGGGCTTATTGGCTCCTGTGTGTCAGGACCCAATCCTTTTTTTGCTTCACTTCTTTCTTTACATTTTCACTCGAGCTAGAACAGTCATGTTTCTAACTTTCCTTTCAGAGCTAAAACACAAACATTTATGTTACTTCTGAATCGTTTGTATGTGGACTAAAGAAAATGATTACTTCATATGTCGTCTCCGATCTCATGTTTAAGGTGGATTTAGTCTTTCTTTTTGCTGTGTGTTTCAGTAAAGCAGAAGTGGGTGTGTTTCCAAGGAAAGGCGAGCTCCCCTCAGGTACAGACTGCTTTTCATATCGGAGCGATAAGATGGTAACCAGAGAACTGTGACAGACCTTTGTAATCTGGTTTTAATCATCAGACTTCAACAGTTACACTCTGTAGACTTTACCACGCACCGTTAAATGTTGTACAGGGTTTTTGAAAAGAAAAACACACATTAGTTTTCCATTTCACCAGCAGAACAACTTTCTGGTGAGATGGGAAGTCCAAGTTAAGCAGCAGAGGAATCCCACGACAGCTTGGGACAGAAGAAACATTCATTCTACTGAATTTATTGTTTTACAGGAACTTTCGAGTCAAATGAACGACCAGCCAAACGTCATTAACATTTTAGAAAAGATCTGGTGGGATTCTGTTTGAATTACTAATGAACCAAAGGTCAAAGTCATGCCAAGTGTATTTGTCTCATTTCTAGTCCAAACATCTCATCACACCTGAAGAGTAACGTTTCAGCGAGCTATAGGAACTTGTTTGGAGACGGCGTATCTTTAAAACCTTGAGTGAAACTGACTTGAAAACATCATGTTTTGAGTCATTTCTCAGATGAGACAAGCTTTTTTTGACGTGTCATAAGGTTTTTAAGCTGCTGTGTTATTTGTAAAAGACAAATCATCTTGTTTAAAAAAAGGCTTAACTTGAACTTGCTTTATTGAAAACCAACTCACACACACAGTGATTCTTATTTAAGTCAAGTGTGGTTTTATTTATTTATTTTTTCTTATTTCCATAAAATTGTTCATGTAATCTGGAAATAGAGGCAAAAGCTGGAATTACATGTCCTTCTCTGGACAGACGGCACCACATCATTCATAAATACTGTCATCAATTACAGGTGTACCAGTGTTTAAAAACATTCATTTCAGCCCAAACAGCCACAAGAATGACGTTTGATCATACTTCACTGGATTTGCCGTTATTGACATTTACATAATAGCGTGGTGATTTTCAGTATGCACAAAAAGATTGTCTTGAGCAAGGCAGGGAACTTCTACCTCATAAGCCAAGCACTGGTTATTCCACCCAACTGTATCAAAATAATACACTGATGCATTTACAATATAGATGTTTTTCACAAGTTAAAACTCAGGATTATCATTGATGACATTATAAATAACCAAAGATTTCCACATGCAGGCTTATTTCCATGTTGCGTAATCCACTATACAGAAACTACCAGGACCAGGAAGCTCACCAGCGCATGTATTTTTATCGGAAGCTTCGTAGTTTTAATGTTGACAGGACTTTTATCCAAATGTTTTATTCTTGTTTTATTGATTCACTTTTAATCTTCTCTTTTATCTGTTGGTACGGCTCCTTTCGCTCAAGAACAGATTACAGGGGATTGTTAGACTATGTGGGAAAATTGCAGGGATCTCCCTGAATGACCTTTCAGCCCTGCATCCAACCAAAGTGTTAAACAAGGCTCGTGTGTGTGTGTGTGTGTGTGTGTGTGCGTGTGTGTGTGTGCGTGTGTGCGCGCGGCTGTGTGAAATATTTTTTTGAGTGTTTCTTTTATTATGTATTTCCACTTTTTGTTTTATATGTATAAATGTTTTTAATCGTGTAAAGCACTTTGTGTTCCCTGTGGCATGAAAGGTGCTTTATAAATAAAGTTTGATTTGAATATTTTTAATGCAATTAAAGCATGCACAGCATGACAAGCCCCATACAGCTGTCATTTCTTTGTTGTGACGGCGGGACGTGGAGGCGTCTTGAGGGGAGATGGAAAAGATGAGCCTGCTAACTCTATGGAGGGATTTGAGAATAAAAAGAAAATTGATCGAACAACACATGGGCGGCGCTGCCATGGTAGATGATGGTGTTTTAATACCCACACTTGTCATGTTAATTCGTTCCACACCCTCACTTTATTTAGTTATTCATTTATATTTTATTTTATTTATTATTTCTTTTTCTGTATTTTACACAAACATGCTCTCGTGGATCTCTGGTCTCTGTTTGTGCAGCAGCTGCTTCCTCCCTCTGATGCTGCTGTAGGACTTTTATCACGGCTGCACAAACACTCACACATCAATGATAAAAGGAAAAAGCTGTTTTTATCATCAGTGTCGGCTGTTTAACTTCAGTCGTCACATCTGCTGCTTTTAGGGCAGAAATTATCACCATGGAGACGGTTGGTGAGATGATGATAGATTAATTCATTATGATCTAAAACATGGTAGAGATGATTGAGAACAACATGTAGAAGCACATTACATGCTGCATTTACTGACCCTTGGACATCTGATATTTACTTAAGGGAAGTTAACAGTAAATAGGACAGGGCATGTTAATGTGCTATTATTACGCATCATCACATATTAATTAAATTACAGCGTTCGTTTTTTGTTTTGTTGTTTTTTATCACACGCTTACACAGTTTTTACACCAGAGCCAGAGTTCTTGCTCACTGGCTCTGAACCAGAGGAACCTCATGCAGAGGCTGCAGACCAGGCCTTTTCCTCCAGGTCTGGCCCTGCTGCAGCGTCTGATGTAGTCAGAGAGAGCGGCTTTATTAACATGGAGAGATGTTTTCTGTCTGGAACTTAAGAAAGAAGAAAAAGACGCTACATTCCTCTTTCAAAACCCATGAAAATGGTCAGGAAATTTCACTACCTGCTTCTTCAACCAGCTGTTTGTGCTGATCACACCGACCATATATACCGTATCACTGCCTGCTTCTGCATTTAAATCTAAATATCACAGGTCAGCCCAGTTTGAAGGAACTGGGGTTGGTTCTACATGTTGGAAGATTCCTGGTTGACATCTCAGATGAAGTCACCATGTTCATGTTCTTCATCTGTGTGTGGATGTTCCCTCCAGATTCTCCAGTTTCCTCCACAGTTCAGAAACATGATGGTGGTTCATCTGACCCACAGAGTGAAGGGGAGGCCATTGCAAAAGTTATCTGTCTCTATATTTGGAAAAACACATAATTTGAGAAGATTCAGACTATAATCCAGTGAAAGAGGATTACACTTGGTAAGATTTGTAGAATTAATAAAAAGTGGTGAAACACGAGTTGTTTATTTGTTCTTGACAGCATTCTGTAGTTTTGTGAAGCCATTGTGTGGTTGACAGCTTTCCCTCTTCTCCGTGCCGTTTCCTTCTTTTGGTGTTCTTGGTGCTGTTGTTTCTGCGATGTGATGACTTCATGTATGACGGTCTTCTTCTCGGGATCATGCTGCCGTTTTGTAGTGAATTACTTTAAGCAGGAAATGTGACAAAAAGAGCTCTGGATGCCAGCTTGATGTATAATAAAAAAGATGGTTTCATTACATAAAGTGATATCAAATCTGGAGAATCTGTGAGGTCTCTGAAGCCGAAATAGAAAACCTACTGAATATACGTGTCAGGTGCTTTATAATGGTTTCTCAAACAAAAAATATTCATAAGGACATCTGGAACCAATCCTCAGAGCTCAGATTTCCCCGTCTTTATACTTTTTTAGAAACACAACATCGCATGAGAGTAAGGAGGGCCGGTCCTTTCTCACAGGCGAGGATGAGTCCTGAGACCCTGTCTTGTAAATATATTTACAAGACAGCCCTTTCTCACCCTTCCAAAGATAGGCAGTTACACACGCACCAAAACAAGCTGTTATATAACACCAATAGTATAAGTGTGGTCATTTTAGGACACAAATGAGATATTCCCATATCAGATGTTCGTGTGCTTTTTCGAATTTTATGTGCGTCCTGTGCTGGAGTCCAGTCCTTTAAGACATACTTACTTATATGGCGACAATCTCATCATGTCTTACATAATGCTATGCTTAGATAGTTCTAGGAACTTATCTAACATTCACTACTCTGCTTACAGCTACAGCTTAGTATAATCATAATCTATGTCAATTTAATTAATTCTAATTATGAAATGCAGAGAATCAGACACCACACACTCATCCCAAGTCCTCCATCCTGTCAGTGTTTCTTCCAGTTTCCTTTTCACATTGAGAGAAAAGATCTGAAAACGAGAAAAATGATTCCTCTGTTGTACTGCCTGGTAAGCAGTTAGCAATTCTTCTATCCAGAAAATCATAGTGTTTAGTTTCTCTTGTTTTTCAGATTTTTTCACCAAAGTGAGAAAGAAACATTGACAAACATTTTTACTTGATAGTAAACCTGGAATGAGTGTTTCATTACTTGTTTTAATACATATTTTACTCGTCTACATTCTAGATATTTGTTTTTATTCCAGGAAATCTTTCCAGGTGTAATGATCTTCCTGCACTGGCAGGTTATTTCCTGTCCCCCTGCAGTGGGTGGAGAAGATGGTTGTATTACATGTTCTCCTGTGTGTGTGTGCAGAACCCAACCAACAGAAAAGGACACAGTGCTGTGGTGGTGGGCTCTGCCATGCTCATGTACGGCGGGTTTGTAGATATTAAAGGATCCTCGCAAGACTTTTGGAGTCTGAATTTTGGTGAGTTTAGAATTTGTTTAATTTTGATTTGCATTAAAACAATAATTTCCAAAACTTCTCACCAGAAAATCTACTATAATATTCTATAATTACTATAATCTGATAGAAATATATCAAATCTGTCCATTTCAAAGTATTCTGCTCTGTGGACACGGTTTTATGGAGAAACTTTCATTAAATGTCAGAGATCCTGAACATGACTTCCCTGAACCCTGAACTCACAGCTTTTTTGGATGCAAACGGATGTCAGATGGACATATGGGACATCAGTCCACGCCTTTATTCACCAAGGTGTCTTTATCCTGATGTGTCTTCCAGCTTGAAACCAACCTGTGAATGTAAACCTGAGAACCTTCCAGTTTTCTCCTCCTATGAAGGCGGCAGATAACATCACTTCCTTTGTTTCTGGATTACAGATACGAAGGCTTGGTCTCTTCTCGGTGGCTCGTTGGGCCCCGGGCCCCGGCATAGCCACTCAGCCGTGGCCTACCAGAGCTGCATGTATGTCTTCGGGGGTTTGAAAGGTTTGCAGGAGCAGAGAGACTTCTGGAAGTGGAGCTCCACCAACCACACATGGACCAAACTTAAAAACAAGTAAGTGGTGAGTTTTGGTGTTTGGCAGAGGAAATCATAGAAACATCCAGATGGCGGTGACGTCTGACTCCTCTAGTCTTAGAAGAGACTCGTCGTTGAGTGGACCACCTGACCCTCCTCATTTCGCTGTTTGGGGGTCGTCAGAGTGAAGATGTGTGAACAGACCTGCAGCCTCTGTTATACTCTACACTGTTACTTACAGAAGACTGAAAGTCATAAAAACACTTTAATCGTGTTAAACAACATGTCAGTGTGAGAGCAGAGCCAACAGCTCCACAAGTTCTGGACCACAGTCCTGATTTCATGGATAACAGAGCGAGTCGTCCACCTGCTGCTGAGGAGGAAGGACCACTTTTACCTCAAATGACCTTTTTATTCTTTCCTGTAATCAAGCTTTTACAGACTTACATTTAATTCTTCAAAGATTTAAAGAAAGTGAAGCTGAAAGTTCTGTAAAACTGAAAGTTTCCACACACCGTGAACACACCATAGACATCACCTTCAGATTCTCGTAGTTTATCTACACAACTTTATTTGTCCTCTTCCTGATGAGGCCTTTTCCTGTAAATCTGGATTCAAGGGCTTTGCACATAATCCATTCTGTTCCACTAAATGACCTGATACCATAGCCTGGAAGGGCCTGCTGGACATGGAAACATGTCTCCACCACATAAACTCGTCACTCTCTATATACTTCAGAATTTATCTTAGAGCCATTGTGTTATAACATTTAATAACCTTACAGCTTTAAAAGCTGTCGTTTCTGAGACGGTTTTAAACAGCAGGATGGGAGCATTCAGCTTTAATCCAGAGTAGGTGGTTTGCTTGAAGTAGAGAAATTAGCAGAAGCTCTACGGTGAGCAGAATGAAACACCCAGCAGGTGAATAAAGACTCAACTTTATTTATTTTTAGCCCACTTTAACACATCAGTTGAACAAAGTGCTGAACACAGCATAGAAACAAAAAATTTAATAGTTAAATAAAATTTATTAAACAAACGATAGAGGTAAGACAATAAAAAAAGATAAAAATAAAATAAAAAATCAAGAAAGTAAGAGTCTCGTGCTAGATTGAAGGCCAGACCACTAAAATGGGTCTTAAGATGAGTTTTTAAAATGGGCCATGATGGGGCATCTCTAACCTGTAGCGACCACAAAGGCTCTGACCCTCTGAGCTTCCACCGAGACCTCGGTACCTCCAAAAGAAGCTGATCAGCTGATCTGAGGTGCTGGACTGGCAAGTATGGGAAAAGCAGCTCAGGGAGGCACCGACCGTTTAAATAAAGAATCTTAAAATGAACAGAACGTACAGACAGCCATTGAAGCGATGGTAAAATAAGCTAACGTGTCTCTCTTACGGGCAACAATCAGAAGACAAGCAGCAGCATTTTGGATGAGTTGCAGACGCGAGAGAGATGACGGGCTGGCTCCAAGATAAAGTGCGTTGCAGTAATTCAGCCAAGAGGTGATGAAAGCATGAATTACTGTCTCAGGGTTGGAGCAGTTAAGTTATTTTGCCTTAGCAAATTGACCAAGGTTTAAAATCCTCTGATCTAGTTTAAAATTACTGTCTAATTTAAAACCCAAATTAGTGACAGTTGGTTCTAAAAGGGTTCTAAGGGGTCCAGATCAACTGGGGAGGGGCCACTGGAGCCATTGGCCCATACTCTATAGCCTTTATGTTTTTTAAATAACATTCAGGAAACTCGGCTTTCATTTTTTTCCGGTAATTTGGTTTTTATTCTTGGTGGTATAAGTAGGCAGGAAGACTGGAATGAGGCTGCAGTTTATGCTTGAGGTCATGGACAGCCTGGTACACGACACAAGCATTTATAATTACGCTCAGCAAGCCCTAAGACATAAAAATGTAGGAGAATTAAACAGCGACCATGACAAGGTACGTATGACTTTCCATCTTATTTAAGTGGGTTGACAAGGTATTATTTCTGAACATGACGGACAGAATCACACACCCACCCTTCACTGAAGCTCTGATTCCCGCGCTCCTCCATCTGTGATGTCATACTGGTCAGCAGGTACAGCTGCTGAGATTGGCTGGGAACGCTACCTACTGATCCACAGCTTTCGTATGTTTCTGTGCTTGTTTCCTTCAGGTCCGGACCCCCCCGACTGGTGGGCCACTCCGCTGTGACCTACAAAGAAAGCATGCTTCTCTTCGGAGGTGGTGAAAGCCAGAACTCTCTCAGCAGCTGCTTGTGGAGGTACAGCTTCTCCACGCAGACCTGGGCCCAAATGGCCACGCTGTCGGACTCCAATCCCCCTGACAAGATCCACCACTGCTGCACCGGGTTGGGTGTCAGTTACCAGTCCAGCACCAGCAGTCACCCCCCCAGCTCTGCGCTCCAACCCAAGCTGCTGGAGGCCAAACTCAGGCCCTTTAAGAACCGGTGCTTCCCTGCACCGCTCTCCTATCTGGGGTCAGAGGTCACCATCGAACTGGAGACATTAAGTCCTGGGAAGTGTTTTGAAAATGGAAGCCGTTCTTTTGGGGTAAAGAGCAGCACCGAGCCCCAGCTGATCAGAAGCTGCTTGACCTTTGAGAACCGGGCTTTCAGGAAGCAGTGGAGCTGCACAGAGGAGGAGCTGCTGGAGGAGGAGGAAGAGGAGGACGAGGAGGACATCAGCCAGCATCTCCCTGATCTGCTGCTGGTGCTGGGAGGACGGCCGTACGCCCAACACAGTCCCATCTCCGTGTGGCAGATGACTCTGACGGACTCCTGACGTTCCCTCTCCATGACAGCAAGTTCAAGACTGACGTTCTGTTAATAAGTCCACATGTTTTTATAAGAAAGAAGTTTTGTTGTAAATTTATTAAGCACTCGTGTTTTTCACAGTAAACAGATCATATTTGACTTCTGTGAGGGTCTATGTCTCCACATCTCACACGATAAAAACCCTGAAGATGATTACAGAGGTTTAAATTTAAATCAGATCTAATCACATTTTATTTATAGAGCGCTTTTCATGCTAACAACACACAGTGCTGTACACAATAAAAAATAAATTATTAATATTAAAAAGACATTTTAAAAGCCTTCACACACCAGAGTAAATAACAGGAAATTAAAACACACCTCACTTTTTTACACACAATCTCACACACGCACTCTCACAACATACAAAGATTTAAATAAATCTGGTGATCTACTGGTGAAAGGCGGCGCTTAGATCCAGTAGAACCAGAACTGAAGCTGGAGGGCCCTCTCAGTACTGTGGTTTGTCCTAAAACCAGACTGAGATTTATTCAAGATATTGTTTTTATTTAAAACTCATTTAACTGAGTTAAAGCAACTTTTTCTTTTATTTGACTTAAAATGGTAGGTTGTATACAGGTCGTAGTTATTAAAAGCAGTGGGCCTCGTCAATGCTGTTTTACAGGCAGATGGAAAGACACCCGTCTCAAGAGAGTAACTAACAATATTTAAAAGTTCACACTCAAAGAAACCATAAAATGTGATAAAAAAAAAAAGTGATGTGGGAACTGGGTCTAGATGGCAGGTTGTTGGTTTAGTTGGGAGAAAAGTAGACCAAGCATCAACTCTCCAGTGTTTCCTCAGGTAAAAACAAAGCTTCAGATTATTTAAAAAAAACATCCTCTTGAGATAACAGATTGGATCTAATAGCATTGATTTTACACTCCACTGCTCACAAAAATGAAAGGAGCACTTTAAGAAACACATTAGATACATCAGATCTCAATATGAAGTTGGATATCTATACAAATAACGACGGCAATGTTTTAGGAACAAAAGGATGCCAAGTCTTTTAATGGAAATAAAAGTTTTCAGCCTACAGAGGGCTCAATTG
>JBAFSZ010000014.1:31396627-31408191 GCA_036919955.1 Melanotaenia pygmaea
TGGGAAGTGGTCAGCTCCCAGGGTCGCTTGAGGAATACGTTTTTTGGTAGGGGGGGTGGAAAAAAAAGGGAAAAAAAAAAAAAAAAAAAAAAAAAAAAAAAAAAAAAAAAAAAAAAAAACCTCCAGTGGTGAAAAGTGAAATGCTGAAGTGCAAAAAATTGCAGTTCCCCCCTCGTCCACTAGGGGCTCCAAAACAGAGTAAATCCCCATATACTCCCATGTTAAAAAGACCAACTTCACAGTAGAAATAAACATGTTTAAAGCCTGGTACAAAAATCATTTTAGGATTAATATGTCAAGTTTACCTTCATGACAACTGAAGGGGGTGAATTTTTTACTAACTCATCCGTTTGGATGTTTTTTATTCTTGAAATTTCTGCATAATTAGGGATGTGTCCTTTTGATTGACAGGTATCCAATATCCATGGCAAGAAGGGAGAGTGTAGCAAAACCACAGGTTTTAGCTGGCTAACAGTGCGCCTTAGCTTTAGCCTGCCTACCTGTATTAGCCGACTAGCTCACGTTAGATCTGAGTTGGCTCAGTTAGCTCTTAGCTACAGGCTTCTCTGAGTTTGATAGACGTCAATCATCCACCCCCACACCTACAGCCCCCCTTTCAGCTCCACCTCTTTGCCCTTTTTTGTATTTTCCAGGAGCAACAGCAGGCGTGACGCTGCCAAGATGACGATGGTAGGAACTGCCCAACGAGCTCCAATTTAGCTCTTCAGAAACCTACGGGTGACATCACGGAGGCTCCGCCCATCTTTTATATACAGTCTTTGGTTTCCATCAGAGTTAAACATGGAGCTGCTTTTTTAGCTTGTCCTGTCCAGCATCATGACAGCAGAATAATGGTCTGGCTGCTGAATTGTGCTGAACAAACTTACTTTGCTAAGAGGAGCCTTTTGGATATGGGGCTCCCCTTGAATCTTTAATGGTTTTCAGAGGAGAGAGGGGAAGAGAAAAAACAGAAAAAGATAGAGCAAAACAAAAGACAGAGAACAAACTATCACAACCAGCTGCTACGCCTGTAAAGAAACGGCAAACATCCTAAAGGCTTCAATCAAAACCCAACAGGAGCACCTGCGGGAAGAAAAACTGTAAAAACCATGATTAATGGTGAACACAACAGCAACCAGTATATGTGTTGCATATTACCCAGTTCAGCCCACCCCTACCCCCACAAATATACCACACTCGTACCCCCAAACCTCCACCTCCCACCCCAAACCCTCCCCAACAAACCCATCCCATCCACACCCATGCCGCCCACCCACACACCCACCCTTCCCCCAGATCCCTGCCCCCAACCCATCCAGCCGCTAAACTCACCCCCACCGACCTCTAAAGTAGCAGGCGAGTGGGCGAGAGGGCAGCGTGCCCCAGAAAGTCACATAAACAGGCAACCTCACACACCACCACCTCATCCATTCTGTCCATCCACACCAACGTTACGACACACTCACCCCTCACCTGTGTTTAAAACAGACGCACGCATTTACAGCGTTCCCTGGGGGTCACATGACTATCAGAACTTTTACTGAGTTCTTCTACATCTGACCAGTTTTGAAATTTTTCTTCCAAAAGGCTGACATAGAGTTAAAATATTACCAACAATATTAACATACATCAGTATAATGCAACGTTTGCTTTATCTATTAATCACTACATCCAAATTAATAACAATAATTACGCTTTTAACAGATATAACACCTAACTTGGTAGGACAAAAAGACGTTCCTGGAATTTTACCTGGAAAAATGCAACGAGATGCTGGGAATGCTGGGAACCTTTCTGTGATTCTGGCTGAGCAGAAAAAGATATTCAAATGTGAATTCGCTGCTTCGGTAAAGCAAATCGTGTGGCTGGCACGAACACAGACATCTGTCACAGACATCCATGTAAAACTCAACTTTATTTAAACAGCAGCTTTCAAACACAAGTTTAACGCAAAGTCAACAAAGATCAACAAAGGTCAACAAAAACACTCAAATCAACATGCTGGTAAAATTTTGGAAGGACAGTTTTGAGATCAGCCTGATTAAAATCTCCAGCAAGGATGGTGAAGCCATCTGGGTGTGCTATCCGTTTTTCACTGATGAACTGGTACAGTTCGTTAAGTGCTGCACTCCTATCACTGCTGTTGCTTGTAGGGAGGATGTAAACTCCAACAAGAAAGATCACAGTAAACTGTGCAGATGGAATGGACGGCACCTTATGATCACAAACTCTGCCAGTGGTGAACAGTGTTTGTATACCACCTTAGCTTCCTGGCACCACACATCGCATATGTAAACACAGATTCGCCATCGTGGGTCTGCTATGAGCTTCCTGTCCACTCAGTAGCATGTTAGCTGCTCCAGCTGTACAGCAGAATCGGGAATGTTGTGGTTTAGCCACGTTTCCATGAAAACAAGCACACAGCAGTTAATCACTGTCTGATCCGCTGACCCCAGCAGGTGAATGTGGTCCATTTTATTGATAGATGGCATGACTGGGTGAGGTGGGTTAGCCGCTAACCTAGCCCAGATACCTCCACATTTACTCCTCTTCTGCTTCCTTGCACACACTTTTGACACTTCCTTTCCGGGGAGTAGTAGCAGGCGAGTCTGGTGTGACTGCAGGCTTACGGAGTAGTCCGAGCTCCCTTAACGTCTCTGTTGTTTCATAGTCCAAAATGTTGCAAGTCTTGCTTTTGCAGAGGTCTGATAGAACCTGTTGATTGCAGATGTATTTCAACGTAGACATAAACGTTGACAGATGAAAAGAACTTTCAGACAAACGAACAAAAAACCACCTGGTCGGGACAGGGAGAGGTTACTGTGTCTACATGCGCTGCCATCTTACGAATAGAAGATATATATTACCTGGTGAGAGGTTAAAATAAACAAATATTATGAAATGTTCATTTATAAACAAGCTGCAAGATAAGTTTAAGAACTAATTTTCATGTCTCTTTACCTTCTGTCTGTCAGCAACACAAGTCAAAAAGTTATGAATGGTTTTTGATGACGTTTTTTTTAGTAAATCTTAGAAATAGAATAAAGGAACAACTGATTCTATTTTGGGGGTGATTCTGATCACCTCCTGGATCTAAGAATTTTTAAAAGATTCTTTATATGCGCAGGAAAGGCACATCTGGGTTTTTCACTGGTAAAAACAAAAGGTTGCTAAACTTAATGTGGCAGGAGGTTGTTTTCCTTCCAGCTCTGACTCAGTGGCTGGCTTGAGGGTTGATGTGAACGGCCTTTCCCTTTCCCCCCGCACGTCAGAAAACTGATGCCTGCTGATCCGTCGGGCCGAGGATCAGTTGGGGAATCCACAGGCTCACAGGGGGGCGCCATGGCTGGGTTAATTGCTCCGTGTCCAACCGTTGACGTTTGAGTTGGGGGTGTGATTGTCTCTTGTTTGATGGACACTGGGTCAATGGTTTCCACCATTACTGAAAGCTTCTTTTTGGAGCGGTTTGCCCCTTGGGGCCACAAGTGTCTTACCTCATGTCACTGGCTTCAGCTGCAAGCAGCTAATGGCTCAGCCATCCCGTATGTTGGCTACTTAGAGCTTGATGTTGAGCTATGTGGCAAGGTGGTGCCTCGTTGTGGGATCCTGGTGGTTAAGGATCCCCACGGTCCTGCGACTGCTATCCCAGGGGTCCTGGGCATGAACTCACCAGTGCAATCACAAACTTTTTGGCACATTTGGGTTGTCCCTCTTTAACTCACCGTGTGTTTCACAGGTACCTGGCCCAGTCGTTGCAGCATTGCAGAGTTGCCAACAGTCCACCAGTCAGGTTCAGGGGGACCTCACTGGGATAGCGAAAGTCCGGGGCAAGCGAGCTGTACGTTAGCCCCGGTGTGGAACAGACGGACGGTGTTCCGACCCCTTCTGACGCTGCCTGGTTGCGGGACCTGGACTCATTAGCCTACCAGGCTCACGCCATCTTAATTGAATCATTCTTTTGGTTGTTTATACCACTTTGTTGTTTAGTTAGGTTGCATGATTTCTTTTGGTTTAAATTGTTGTGCATGTTCTTGTGTTGTATTATTGATTTTGTTTTGTTTCTGTGTAGCACTGTGGCCTCTGTGTTTTAACTGTTCCCTACCCTTTTCTTTTGTCAGGTGCTGTGGGCCCAGGGCAGCCGCCCAGTCTCTGGTGGTGGTCCACATTCCCTTTCTTGCTGTGCAGTGTGAGTGTGAATGTTTACACGGGTGCTTAGAACGCGGACCCCCTTTTTTTCCTGTTAATTATTGGAGGGCCAGCCCTGACAGTGAATTCCTTTTTTACCAAAGTGCTACCATTATTTTAGGCCCGTTTTAAACTTTATTATTTTCATATTGGATTGTTTTAATAAAGCCAAACTGTTTTATATGACACGTCTCTGGCCTGTGGTACCCTTAACAGAGACCTAACCGGTGGTGTAGTTCCTGGCATTAAAAGGCATCTATCTGGCATCCATCATTCCACAGAGAGAAAGATTATTCAGTAGAAAGCAGTAAGACCATGCAATGCTCAGAGAAGCTATAAAAAACCAGGGCTACATCTCAGTCTCTCCAGGCCTCCCTTTACTTTGTCAATTTGTGCCTCAAAAGGGTTTGCGGCAGACAGACATGTCCAGCAGTCACATCACAGGAAACATGGGACATAAAAGAACATAAATAGTAGACCCATAAGTTGAGCTGCACGATATTATCATCACAGTTTTTATATCAGCCAATATCGACTTCAAAATGAAGAATCGTATATTGGCCATTCGATCAATATGATAAACGAATGGAAGCGCAGGTGCTGGGAGAACATAATATAAGTCTATTTAAAGTAGGATAATTTGCACATTTCATACTTGTTTTCTTTAAAAACAATTGTCCCAATTCAGTTTGTCATGTACATAATACAAGCTGAAATATTTTTCTTCTTTTTCACAAGGGGTGAATATGACATTATTTTCAGCTTCGGTTTTACATCTGCAGATATCTGCATAATAATACTGCATTTTTCCGTCCAGAGCCACCTGTTGTCTCACACCTGCACGTTTTGCTATGTGTTTACCCACAATACACTTTGTTTAGCAGTCCTCTTCCTTTATTTAGATAGAGTCCGCTTCTTTGATACGAATCAAGTCCGTTTGTGCATTCACAATTCCCCAAATGAAGCAGATCTTCCGAGCAGACGAGGGTTTGAATCAAAAAGGCTGCTGTGACTGTGCCTTAAATCTGCATTCATGCTTTTTATTATGAAGAACTTTGTGTTGCTTTTTATGAAAAGTGCTTCATAAATAAATCTGAATTTGAAAAATTTGAACAATTAAAGTCCTTGACAGTCCAGTTAGAAAAGGACTGAACCAGTATGGCTTGGAATGGTTGCAGGAGGAAAAAAAGAACATGGCAGCATGGCTTAGGTTGGCAAAGCTGCATCTGGACAAACCACAAGACTTCTGGAACAACGTCCTCTGGACAGACCAGACCAAAGTGGACATGTTTGGTCAGAAGGGGCAGCATTTCAGCACCAAAACCTCACAGCAGCCGTCAGCACAGTGATGGAGGGATGATGATCTGGACACTTTGCAGTCATTGAGTGGACCATGAACTCTTCTGGATACCAAAGTATTCAAGTGACTTTTACCTATAAATTCAATTTAAACTTGAGTTTAATATCAAATTACGTTTTAAATAAATGGTTATTATGTTTAAAAAAGCATCAATTGTGTTACTTTTGGGTGTTTTTGACATGAAATTACCAAATGTATTTATTATTCGTGTCTGTTTGTGATGTGGTCATGACTGACAGGGATAAAAATCATAAATCTTTTCTCAGCACCAGATTCCTTTTATTACCATTTGCAGGTTAAAGTAATTGCACAATCATGATTAGCAAGCAATTAGCATGTCTTCTTTTTTTTCTAATACTCTGTTTGCTTCAGTTCAGGTTTTTGCTGTTTCCTCCGTTAGAAACCTGAACACTATGAAGTCTCTTTATATGTGATCATCTGCCTGGAATGATATGAGACACCACAGACTCACCGGGACAAAAAGCTCATATTTACATACAGCCATCTTTATCTCAGCTGTGGGCATTTTTTCTTTTTCCCTTTTTGTGGTTAATACCTCAAAGCTTCCGTCGAGATCCAAGGCTTGTTCAGTTTGTACCTAATTACTGTAATTTCCAACATTAAAAGCTTATGGGTTGCCGCTGCAGTAATAAACAGTGTGCTTTGTCAGTCATACCTTTTGATCAAGACACTTAAAAAAAAGCAGTTCCCGAGGATGCTGACAATGAAACCAATAGGCAGGCCTGTTTGTAGGCCACGGAGAAAAGAAGATTATTGCTCTTTGTAGACATGACCCCATTTGTCTTTCAAGAGGTTTGCGCTGCCTTAGAGGAATTTGGGGATGCTGAGTTCTCCTCTATGTTTTAGATAAAAAAATAAAAGCTTTTAAGAGGGAAGGAAAACCACACAAAACAATGTGGCTCTTTTATTCTGACAGAAAACTGAGCAGCACAAAAACCAAAATGCAAACAAACATTTCATAACACATAACATAACATAAAATACTAATTCATGCATTTGAATTTCAAGTTTGAAGAAGTGATGAGGGTGAAACTAGAAACGTTTGTACGTGAGTCCACGCATCTCTTGTCCCAGAAGAAGACGAGCAGCGTTAGTGAAGCCATTGGCGTGGAATTTCTGGACCAAGCAGCTGTCATTTCGTTCACTGACATTATGCATGCTTGATATTTGCCATGCTGTTTTTTTACCCTCTCCGTGGGGGTAATTTAGGGAACAATAAAGCACTCCAGTGGGTAACAGAGCCCTCTTTGTGGCACAGGCCCCTAGGGGCCGCTAATCTCTGCCAAGGATAACAATAGGTCACTGCTGCACCAGAGCTTGCTGCTGTCAGTAATGCATTAGGTTCAAATACATGCTTTAATGCACACACACACAAATACACACATTCAGAGGAAAAATGGTTGCCGCCCATCTTGACAACAACCACAAGCAGAAAATTAGTTCACACCCAGAGAGTTTGGCAAATAACCAAGACATTTTTAGACAAGTCAGATATGATATTCAGTATTTTCCCTGACTACCTCATATCACGAACAAACAGAGACTGTTTTCTCTGGCAGAGTGTGCGCTGGCTTTCCAGAATATTCCCCCTCATCGGCATTTTCCATGTTATTGCCTTCAACCTGGAAAATGGATATGTTTTCATCTTTGATTCACGTAACAGACCAACAACCTTAATGATGTAAGGTATTTGTGTTGTTGATTAAACAAGGAATAACACAACAAAAGCTACTATCAGGATATTTTCCACTTGTAGTTATTCAGAAAAAGGATGGTTTGATATAAAAAGGCAAGAAACAAAACAAAAAAAACGGCTTATCTGGCTTTACTGGATAACACACTGTGAGATTCTGGAGTGAGCAGATTTTCAGAGACCAGCAAGACTTACTGCTTGGCTCGTGAGCCGGTTCTGACTGCTGCGTGCTGTGCTGTGATGCCGTCAGACCTCTGTGACCTTCTCGGACCTTCTCGGACCTCTGTGAGGCCTTTTATTTTGAAAATTCATGGAAGCTTTTATACTGTTTCCGTGTCTGATTCCCTGTCTGTCCCTATCCGAACTGCTGAGTTCTGGACGCGTGCTCCGTCAAAAATAGACTGCGGCCGTGTCGGAGAGCCATGACACAGCGCTTCTGGGATGTTTCTGACATGCATCGTGGTGCCTGGTGGAAACCAATCTGTTGACTAAAATGGCTGCGAATAGCTGTGGAGACCGCGGCACAGCTAGATCATAGCGCACACACACCCGGTGTAAATTGTGGGTAGCTCATTTAATCCAGTCAGAAGGTATGTTTACATGGACAAATATTTCAGCAGTGTTGTGTTTAACGTGCAATATAAATAAATTGGACGAGAAATCAGTCTGATCAGAGATTCCATCTGACATGTTTACAAGGTTAGCATGGTTACATGTTCGGTTAATAAAGTGATCCAATCAGTTTGTTTATATGATGGACAAATTTAATACAATCGTAATACTTTTGACATGTGCAGTGCCTATTAGTTCGGAAGAAGAAATGTTTAGTTTTTTTTGTTTAATCTTTTGACTGTCGACATGCTCAATAATCCTGAACTCTTTCACTTTCTAACAAAAACGTCTATACGCTCTTTCTCTGCCTTTAATGCCAGGACCTGTCTTGACGTGGATTCTGGTGATCTCACCAGAGGTGCAGGTGCTGTTTGTGTGGCCACCCTCCAGAGCCATGTCTGCAATTGTTGTGGCCTCTGGGCCGCCCTCTTGAACTCTGTCTTGAACTGTTTGCTTGGGCCTGGTGTCTCCTCTGGGCCCCATCCACTGGCCAAACTTTGACAAAACACCAACCAGACTAAACATAAAATGACCAAAAGAAATCCTGTGTCAGGGAGGATGAGTTTAAAAACTAAAAGTTAGCTTCCTTTCAGCTCATCTAGGGCTGCGTGTTGCAGTGATAAACAGGGTTATGTCAGCATTAGTCTATTAAACGACATCAGACAAGCACATGCCTGCAGCAGAGAATCCTTTCATTATGTAAACCAAACAAACGTAAACACTTTACATTTATAGGAAAACACCTCAGAAATCCCCAAAACTCCAAATGAATCATGTAGATGGAATTCACAGCTTTGTCAAACATTCTCTCACTAAATAAGTGTCACTTGTCAGCATTTGTCAGGACTTGACTGACACCTAAAGTCAAGAAGTTACTGGAATGTTTCTTAGTTTTTACAAAAAAAAAAAAAAAAAAAAAGAAGAAGAAGAAGAAGAAGAAAGAATGAAAGAAATAAAACAAAAAACTGTTAACATTAAAGCAAACACAACTGAGATGTGACCGAAATGGGGTGCTCCAGTCTCGCCTCTTAAGGCCATGTTGGCCAATCAGAAGGTTGGCAAAGAAAGAAAACACACTGTTTCCATCAAATTCCAGAAAAAGCCACCTGGACGTAACGATGTGGAACCAGTCCTCAATATTAAACTGGAATATTAAACAAAACCACAAAACGAGAATTAGGAGTCGCAGTCCACATACGTTCCTCTCCTCTCTACCCCCAACCAGTCCATGTTTCATGCTTTTGGGAGTTTGCTGCTACAGAAGGTTCTAGGTCTGGTTTCGTTTTTCAAATATGATGAAGTTGGTCTGAGAAGAAGATTCAGAATTACTTTAGATAAAGACTTCTGATGACTAAAGGTTAATAATAATAATAATAATGATAATAATAATAATGATAATAATAATAATAATAATAATAATAATAAAGGTTAGGTGTAGTAGTGATTGTAGTAATGCTTCATTAGGCTTCTGATAAAATTCCCACTCATTATCATAGGCTACGTCTGTTGTTACGCAGTGACATAAGACATTGTTATTTAATTATGACTACATATGACTTTCTCAGTGACCACAGTAATAAAATTTTAAAAATAAATAAAACAGTGAAGTTTAAATAAAATCAAAAATAAACATTTGAGTCAGGGTCTTTTTTCCCCTTTGTCATTGCGTCTTCTTCTTTGTCATTGCGTCAATGCCTAAATTCGTCATGGAAGGAAGAAAACACTTCAAAATCATAAAATCTGAATAGGACAGAAACTTCTTACCTGGTCCCTCTGGATGCATGGCAGAGAGGTCCGGCGATGTGACTTGCTGTTAGGCTGACTGTGCGCCATGTCTGAGGCTATCACAGAACTGGACCTCCTGCGCCTTTTAAATACAGGGATCTCTTCCCTGGCTCCAGTCACAGGGGTACAGCCCTCCTTGTGTCTCCCTTGACCGGGAAGGAGCTTGTCAGCATATCTCGCCAGCAGGATGCCCAGCACTCCAACCAGGTACGCTACGTACGGTCTCCAAGTGGCCCGCACTTTTTGCAGCGAGAGGAGTGAGACAGTCCTAACTATACTGATGAAAACGATGACCGAAATGCCCTGATTCAGCCGCGCTACCATGAGTGCGCCGGTGGCCACGCAGATGAGCACGACCACGGCCGCTGTCGTGAATGAAAACAGCTGCTCATCTGTCCCGTCGAGAAGAGACCACGCCGCTATTTCGCCCAGGTGGCACAAGGTCAGGAGGGAGAGGGCGGTCTGGATTAGCACCCCACAGCGGATTAAGTACACGCCGACCCAAAAGAAGGCACATACGAGTGTGAACAATGGCGAAACCACACTCCAGCAAGTTTGCAACAGCTCTGCCGCGCAGCCTGAAACAAACTGAAGAGGAGACGATGAAAGGGAGAGTGAGCTGTCAGCGCTGCTGCTGGCCTCAGTTTTCCAGTCTGCATATTTGACCAACAAAGCGAGAAATACAGACAGCGACCCCACGCACACCGCACTCCGGAGTCTCTGGGAACTCCATATTTTCGTGCACATTAGCCTCATCCACGTCTCATAGTCTCGGTCACGGCACACTGGGATGACAAATGTTTTCACATAACCATTGCGATCCGGTGCGCTGAAGCTTTTCTCATAGGTGCTGCTCTGCGCACCGGTACTGTAAGCCTCTGCAGGCATCGCCATCACTCATGGCAGATATGAAGTATGAGGAAGTCGATAAAGCATCTATACCACTGTGGTCATGAGACAGGACTGGAGTTAATGACAAAACAAACAGCATTTATTGTAGGCACATTGGAATTGGAATACGCACATGTGTCTCTCCATTTACGCATGGACGTGTTCTGCCAGGGAATGCATTGCCTTTGTTTTCCAGGTGCGGGATGAGGAACTGCTGCTCCAAACTGCATAAAAAGGCGCCTGGATGACAGAACAAGTCCGAAGCTTTACAGATCTGGGGCACTGCTTCTCTGTGCACGCACGTCCCGCTTTGCCATCCTTTGTGGCGCGCCGTCTTCCTTGACTTGTTCTGTCATTCTTTTTGCTTTGTGGCTCCACCACGGCCCCGTCTGTGCAGCAGCAACAGTCTTTCCAAAACACAAGCTCCACTTCGTGACCATTCAGCCATAAACGACTTGTCTGTCCACTTCCCGGTTCCTCTTGAAATAATACAATCGTTCTGTGCTGCCGAGAATTAACCGCAGCTGAGGGAATTGAGCTGCTGGAATGAATGTCCGCCAGGTCGTTGCTCGGCGTTTTTGACGTGCAAATCCGGAGTGTTTGTCACCAGCTCTCCAACCAGCCGCGAGTCTCAGCTAATTCACACCCCCAAGTTATTACTCCACACAATAAGCAGCAGTGAAACCCCCAAATCCTCCTCAGCCAGCCCGCAGGCGTAGTCCTCACTCCATCTCTGAGCTTTATCTTTTTAAAATGGTACTTTGATAATGAAAGTTGCATATGTAGTACATTTAAATAGCTATGCTTCTTCAAAAGCAGAGCATCTGTGAAAATGGCTTTGACCTATATTTTCTTTCAGACGGTCCTGTCTTGATGGCATGAATATGGTGCATAGGAGCAGGCATTATAGACCATGTTTTATCTCATTGGATGCATTTTGTTTTCTCTCTCTGTGTGTGTGTGTGTGTGTGTGTGTGTGTGTGTGTGTGTGTGTGTGTGTGTGTGTGTGTGTGTGTG
>JBAFSZ010000014.1:31411967-31427525 GCA_036919955.1 Melanotaenia pygmaea
AGACGGCAGCCAGACAATCATTCTTTTTGCAAAGATGCTGGACAAGACAGGTTAAAAAAAAAAAAAAAAAAAAAAAAAAAAAAGATCAGCCCTGTTCCATATGAACTGTCCAACATGTCACAATAAAATGCTAAAAGACTCTAGTTGTAGTCTCGTAAATAGTGATTCAGTCTTTGTCAAATCTCAGCCTGAGACTTAAAACTCTAAACATTGGTCTTTAGATGGGAGCTGGTAGTTTTCTAGAGTCTTTTGCAAATCTTTTAAAAGTCTTCTGGTGTGAGTCCAGCATTAGAGATGTCGTGATCTGCGGCTCCACATCCAGAGGAGCCAGAAAAACTGGAAGAAATGGCCATGGAGAGGGGAGTTGGAGCTTCTCTGCTAAAGCTGCAACCCAGAATTAGGGAAGTGTATATTAGGGATGTGAATCCCAGCACTGAGGCCGATTCGATACGTATCTTGATACGCTGCCGGCGATACGATACATTAGCAATAAAACGAAGCTTCCTGCTGATGCAACACGACTGTTCCCAACGCGATTCAGTTATGATCTGACAATGATTTGATTTTATAGAATGTAATTTGTGTTGATACAGTTCATGATGTGATTCAAGATTCAACACAATATACAAGCTAAGGATATACTTGATGCTTTTTGTTTTCTTTAAATTCAACTTGAGATGATGCAGTTCAGTACGGTACAGACAGGATTGTTTTATTCCTAATAAACACTAAATCATAAAAAAAAAATTTTTATTACATTTTTTTTTTAATTTTCTACTTATACATTTATTTAGAAAATCTTTTTTTGACCTTTCTTTAAAAAAATGAATAAACACAATGCCGTTCATAAACAGGCCTTTTCTCAGGAACTTTCACTAATAATGCTTTATCTGTATTTTCATTCGCTGAATATCTCGTCTGCACCTGCTGTCTTGCTTCTCTCCATGTTAGCTTTTCACTAACTGCGCCACCTGCCTCTGTGTGTTTTAAAAACAAAATGGCTCAAGATAGTGATGATGTGTTCAAGGCGCCTTGAAAACACAGGTGCAGAAATGCTAAGAAAGACACACTGCACGTCTAGCTGGCAGCGATGGCAGCGCTGCAGTCACATCGCAAACGTCCGACTGGTGACGGAGTGTGAAATGTGAATGTAAAAGAAATGTAAAATGAGAACAAAATACTTTCAAAAAAGAAAAGAAAAAGGCAAGAAAAAGCAAATGAAAAATACTACAAAGGAACAAAGTGCAGAAGACGGCATCATCTTTTCCAGAGCATCTTGCTCTTTAACAAGCAGCTGAACACCTAAAACCATCAAATATCCATCTACTTATTCAGCTGTTTTCATGAGTAATCTTCAGATCTTCAAAGAATTTTTTAATAATAATAATAATAATTATAAAATAAAGAAGATAAAACCTAACTTACTATAGTTTCTGAGCATGGCTTTTCTCCTCTCCATCCTTTGTTGTTCTGATCCAAACACTGAGCTCCAAAGTGTCGGGACAATGTTTGCACATGAAAAACTACCCCGGTTGAGGCCAAAATATTAACCTACCCTCATTACCCTCATCTAACACACACTTCAGACCCTCGCATGTGTTGTCAACCAACATTCAATAGAGGGGATTAAACCCCTCTTTCATCCCCTTCTCATGGGTTTTATGTTGACTCTATGGGTCATCACATCCAGCTGGGAGTCTATACTTTGCCCACAATGCCTCCCTGAGTTGTGACACAGACAAAGTACAGACCAAAGAATCAAACTGCTCAGCTTCTTTGAAGATCAGCAGCTATTATCCCTCAAGTACCCACATTGTTCTATGCTTGAATTAGTGCACCTGAATCCACTAACCGATGGTTGTTAGTTCTGTGTGCACATGAATGATGTGAAGGCTGCTAAGTTTTGAGTGTTTCATAGAGAAAAGCTGCCGCTGGTGTAGGGATGCAAGCTCATCATCAAACCATGTTTGTCCACCTTACATCTTCTCTTCATTTAACGGGTTTTAGAATATTTTATTTCAGAGTTTAAGAGTTTCACACATTCTGCTTTCTGAGTTTGAAACAGTGGATATGGAGGGTTGTTTCTAGTCTCAAGCTGATAAGTTGTCATGGAAGCAAAGTTGTTTCTTACACGAGTAAACTGTTCATAAGTGAATTAAATCTTCTGCTGCTCCAACAGACATAACAGACGACCTTGTAAGTCAACAGGGAGCTTTTTGTCCATTCAGGTCATTTTGACCACAAGTCTGGTTGCGTTTCCCCACATGGATGGTTGTTTTTAAGAAAGTATTTCACCTGTAGAAATCTGCAGTTTGCATTTTCTAAGGTGAACAGAAGACATGGGATAAATGTACTACCCTTTCCTGTAATCAGAGGCTAAACTGCATGAAAACATTAGAAATTAGTAGGTTTATCTACCATTTTGGACTGGTGACCTGTCCAGGTGTACCCCCCTCTCACCTGCTAAATGCTGGGTTAGGCTCCAGCTTGGACAAAGATGTACAGATGATGAATGAATGGATGAATCTACCATTTTATGTTCAAATCACTTCTTTTGCTTTTATTTAAGTTTAAATAAAAAAAAAATTTCCTCCAGTTTCTAACCATGTATTTTATAGAAAAACACTCATTTCTTGGATCTGTGATTTCTTTATCATGACAAACGGTTCCAATCAGATGAGGATTTAAAGGGTTAAAATAATTTTAATAATTACATATTTCATAGTTTTGATCAGGGTTGATTTGACGGAGTGAGCGGAAGAAAAACACATGGAAAAGAGTATTATTCTCTTTCTTTGTTTCTTTTTTTTTTTTTTTTTTTTTTACAGTTTATGACCTGAAAGTCTGGTAAACTGAAGCAACCAACAAGGTTAAATTCAAGTTGCTGCATAAACAATGAAAGCAGTTTGAGCTCTTTTCAGAGATCCACATCATTCTGTGCAGCTCAGCATTCAGTCAGTCCTTTCAAATCCCAAATAAATCTTCACTTTCACAGTTAGCCGTTCATCCACATTCAGTGTGACGGCTAAATATACCAGCAGCATGTGTGCACACACACAAGTATGTTAAGTTTCATTGAGATGAAACCTTTAAAACTTGAGTTACAAAGTGCTTTACACAAACACGCAGGTAAGACATTAGAAGCAAAAATGGCCAGAAACATAAATCACTGTTAAATGTAGAAACACAATTATACAGATTTAAAAAATTCAATGTCATGCCAAGGGGGTTGCCAGGGGTGACCCATCAGGCTCGACGGACGTTGATCTGGGAAACTAAGACTGCATAACGTACAAGTTATTTCTCGTTCCACATTAAATATCAGAATCTGGCAGAAGATGCTTTTGGGTATTTAGGTGCTTCGTTGAACCAAATCCACCAAAAAACACTTTTTCCTCCTCGCTTATGAAGATTCAGACAGTTTTCCAGCCTCATATGTAGAATCTTTATCATCCGGTGAGGCAAAGGAAGCAAGAAACAGGACAGAAATCAGTCATAGAGAACAGAGATCCAAACCTGAGGAAAACTGGTCCGGATCAGTACTGCCAACGCACAGTTCCCTTCAGCTCTCAGACAACAAGAAGAACAATTACTACATCTCGGGGGTCGCTTGTAGAGTTCACTTATGTATCTTGGTATCAATTATTTCAGGCTTTATTGCTTAGAAGGAAGATTTTGAAATGAATCCTGATTTTTTTTTTTATTTATTACCTTATTCTTTATTGGCTTGTTAATTGGTTCCTCCAAAGGAGGCAAATTAAAAAATAAACTAGATAAACCAAACCAAGAGGCTATAGGCAGAAGCAAAAGTTTATTTGATGCACACCCTTTTCAACAACAGAAGATGGCACATAAAGCAAAACTTTAATTCAATAAAGAATCCAAGAAAACTAAGTAAACCATTTAAACTGAAGTCAGTTTTATGACCTCTCGAGGTGTCTCATGCAACAGTGTATAAAAACAATTGTATAATTATTATACATATTTTTAAATGCTTTCATGGAATCACGATTTTTAATATTATGACGACAATAATTCCAGAGTTTTACTCCCAAATCAGAAACACATTTAATGCTGACTCTTACGTTGGGTTATTAAAAACTTCAACCTCTCAGATCATATTTGTTTTCTCTTATTCTGAACAGCTTCTGGATATTGGAAGGTAATGGTTTGTTCTTAGCTTTGTACAAAATGTACAATATTTTTTTTGGAATAAAAAAAATTATTTGTATAAATTTTAAAAGTTTTTCTCCAAACCTCAACACAGTATGCCATATATTGTACAATTAATGAATGATATCATATAAATAAGGATTTTTTTTAAATAAAATGTCTTTCGTTTTATTTAACAATGCTATAGATTTATTTTCATTTTATTTCTGACATAGGTTATGTGACTTTAGTTGAGTTTAGCCAGTTTAGTTTATGAACAATAACTCCTAAGAATTTGGCTATGGCAATTTGCCAATGTATTTAAATTAGATTTTTCTATTATTGTTTTTTATATGATTTCCAAATACAGTGCATCTAGTTTTTCCAAAATGGAGAGTTCATTTGTTGGCATCAAATCACTTTTTTACTATTTGAAATTCAGGTTCCACTGTACACTGTACTACAAAATAGTTGTATCATTCACAAATAGGATGCATTTTAGTAAATTAGAAACCAAACATAAATAATTTAAAAACAATATAAACAGCAATGGCCCAAGTACTGAACCCTGTGGCACCCCACATGTAACCTTCAGCAACTCAGACTCTGTATTATTAATATGTACACATTGATACCTGTTATCTAAGTAGCTTCTCAGGCTGATACCATGCTCACCATTTGATTAGGAGCAATTTGTGATCCACAGAATTGAATGCTTTCTGTAAATCCAATAAAACTACAACAGTATATGTTCCCTTTATTCAGCAGCATCAGTAATTTTCTTCGATAAAATCCATCAGTGCCAGTCACATGGTCCGGTTCTTACTGAAACCATATTGTTGGTTATAAATAATGTTGTGGTTATCAATAAAGATATTCAGTCAATAAACTAACAATTTTTCTAATATTTTTGAGAAGTGGGGTGTAGGTGAAACTGGTCTGTAGTTGGATAGCACATGTTCATCAGCAGATTTACAGAGGAGACATGGGCCAAAAGGACCGCAAAAATGACACTTTTTTCAAGGTGGCCAACTTCCTGTTTAATTTATCGTATAGGTCCTAGAGGCTTTTTTGCACGTCATGACATGTTCTATCAATATGCCAAATTTCATGTAGGTTGGTCAATGTAGTGGGTGTGGCTGATTGATTAAATGATTGAAGGGGGTGCTCTAGCGTCATATTTCAACTTTTTCAGCATTTATAAATTTGGCTCAGTTCCAGGCCTGACTGCTGTCCTCCTGCCGAGTTTGGTAAAGATTGACCGTACAGTGGGTGAGCAACAAGGACTTCCTCTTTCATGGCATCGGACCACTATTCGCCATGGTTACGTTTAGTGAAAGAACTTGAGTTTTTACTGTGGTATCATGAAAGGGTTTGACTTGTTGTGAAGTACTTTCAAGTGTGTGGGTTACATTCCTGAGGAGAAGGACCGCACAGGGTAAAATAAAAGTACTTTCTTTGGAAGTGGGCGGGGCTTAGGGCTATGGTTCTGTTCAGGACCAGACCCTGAATAATCCCCGTAAGTTTGATGGCGATTGTATAAAAATTGAGGGATTTATCTTAATGTATGTTTTCATGGCGCCACAGTCTTGCCCTGCAAGGTACCACAACAGGTTTCACCGGATATTATTACCTCCTAGTTTTCTGCTGTTTGACCCAGTTTGGACTTGATTGTGTCCAAAACGTCAGAGAGGGTTAGGTTTTTGAATAAAAGCAGGACTTCCTGTTGCCAGGGGGCATGGCTAATTAATAATTTAATAATTGACATGCAGATGTGTTCAGCATGGGATTGATATAATATGTGACCATTTTGATTAAGATATCTTGTTTCGTGTTGGAGTTATATCAGTTTCAAGACATCGAACTTTGAGGCCCCGCCCCCGTTATACACTTTCTTTTTTGAGAAAGTTTTTGATAACTTTTAATCACACATGCCTTCTGAACATTCTGACCAGTTTTGATGGCGGTATGATCCAATCTCTAGGAGTGCCTTCAAATGTGATTCAGTAAAAAACCAAAATGGCGACTTTGACCGAAAATGGCAGACTTTGTGTTGGGTTTTGGCCATATCTCCAAAAGGCTTTTTTGTTTGCCCGAGCATGTATAATTTCTGTACCAAATTTTATAAAGACTGATGAGGTACACTGGTGCGGACTTTAAAATAGGTGGCGCTGTCGCGTAACTTTGACTGAACAATACCCCCAAAATATCAAATTTTTCAGATTTGTTTGGGGGAGTAAGCAAAATTTAGTGACTTAACAGGCATATTCAGGCCCTAAAAATACAACTCATTTATGAGAAGAATAAGGATCGACAAAACAATAATAAAAAACGTTTGCACCGCCTTCGCTGTTTTAAAACTAATTTAATAAGTACAGCCATGTCTGTGGTGTGTAAGCAGAACCTACTGGAGATAAAGGCCAGATGGAGCAATACAGTTTTTACCTCTAAACATGACCATGACTTTTCTGATTTCTTGAATTATGTCAAATAAAAAACTCACCATAAATGAGCTGAGCAGAGAATCAACCCTGAGCCTTATTTAGTCATCGAAATGATTAAGTGAGCCAACAGTTTACATCAGAAGTAAAGCCTAAATAGTTTTTTCCAGACTAGTGACAACATGTTGTAAATGAGCTCATGTTTAGAACTGACTGTTTCCTCCTGAAGGAAACATGAGACACAATCATGTCTTTTGTAAATACGGCCGCCTCGGCTGTTCCAAACAAAAATACCATTGTGAGGAACCTGCTTGACCTAAAATAAACATCCAGCAGTGGAAAACCAAGATAAAAGAAACGATTCTTTATGCAACTGGGATGATGTCGCCCAGCAGAACCTACACGGCCGTCTCTCTGAAAGACTCACCTCATGGAATAACATTTAAGGATTAGATTTAATTTGAGGTTGTTCGCAGCACACAGCAGCGCCTGTCGTCAGAGGTCTGTCTGGTTGGAGAGCTGCTTCACATCGTCTACCATCGGATTTAAACACACACACACACACACACACACACACATATTGACAGACAATTCTTTTCCAGATGGAAAAGTTTCTACATCTTTCGTATTTGGTGAAAAAGTTTTTCATTTCTATTCTGAGAATCAAACAGATTTCCCCTGTTTCATCTTCAACTTTCCTTCTTCATAAATCTTCTAGCAGGTCTGGCTTGGTGACCCTGATCCATCCTCTAGTCCTGCTGCTAGAGGCCGAGGCTGCTGGGGGACGTCCCATGATGCACTGGGCTCCTCTCTTTACTTTCCATGTAGAAACATCTGACATTGTTGTTTATTCATTCATGTTTCTCTTCTTCTTTCTCAGGAATCCCTGGATCAGAGTTCTGCTGCTGGTTCACCCTCTTTCCTGTCCTCTCCACCCCCAACCGGTCCAGGAAGATGGTCGTCCTTCCTGATTCTGGTCCTGATGGAGGTTTTTCTTCCGGTTCTGGTTCTGATGGTTCCGATGGTATGCTATTAAAAAATATTGCTACGCCGGTTCGAGCCTCAGCTGGGGGGAGGTTCGAACCTGGGGGGAGGTGGCCGCTCTGTGTGGAGTTTGCATGTTCTCCCCGTGTATGGGTGGGTAGGTGTTGATTATTCTAAATTCTCCCTAGGAGAGAGTGTGTGTGTGAATGGTTGTTTATCTGTGTCGGCCCTGCAAAAGACTGGTGACCTGTCCAGGGTGTACCTGTTAAAATGCTGGGATAGGCTCCAGCTCACCCGTGACCCGTAATGGAATAAGCGGTCAAGATAATGAATATAATGAAAAATATTGTTAAGATGTGTCCATGTAAAAAATCTCTAGAATGTCTTCAGGTTGTCTAGAAAGCTGCTGCAAGTATAGTAACAAAATCTTCCAAGAATTCACCTTCACAAAAATGATTGCTTTTCTGTTTTCAGTTTAATAAACTGGAAAAAAGGGCATTTTTTAGTCTGTCTCACTGAAAACAGAAATTTCGCACAAAACATTTGTGTTTTTGCTGATAAAGAAAAATTTTGTCATTTAGTAGGATGTGTTCGACATGTCTTACTGGTTAACCAGTATTCTGGTTTATGAATGTTTTGAAATGTTTCCTTAAACCACCTAGTTTGTCTTTTATAAGAATGAATCAGTATTAACCCCAGAGACTGGGATGGTTTCTAAACTGAACCTAGACCTGAACCCAGACCTGAACCTAGGCCTAAACCTAGACCTGACCAACTGCAGCAACCCCAGATCATAGACTGCTCCCACAATCTTGTACAGTAGAAACTAGGCATGATGGCTGCATCACTTCATCTGCCTCTAAATGTTCTGTCACTATTAAACATAGTCCTGAGTTCTACTGCTGTTTTTCTTCCATCTGATTCCATCAAACATTTAAGTGGTCACCACATTTTTTAACCACATTTCTTTCTCATGGTTCCCCAATATCCTTCCAGTTTTAATAATGTGTTGGACAGTTTAAACCCAGTTCTGGTAGTTTCTGCATCTCCTTAGATGATGCCAATGATCGGACCCTTCTGAACCAGACTAACTGGAACGTCATCACCCTGCAGGAATCATCCAATGGGAGGATAATTACTTTTTTGCTAAGTTAAATGCAGGTGGTGATTTGTTCTTGTTCTTTTTTTTTTTTGGTCATGCACATGGGCGTGGAAACTACTGTCTTATCTGGCAGCATGTGCCCTAATGTGCACTTATTTGGAGAATTACTTACACTCAGTAAGTAATCTTATTTGATTAAAAATGCTCCTACGATGTGAGAATTACGACCAGATTAGCATGTTTTATTTGCCACATGAGTATATGTACAACGTTTAAAACACTGCACTCTTTTTTCTAAATTTGCTTCGGTGAATTGAAAACGTGTTATTTTAGGCAAAAAGAAATGTAAGTGCAGAAAAAAATCCCAGATAAGTGGAATTACAGATTAGTTTGGTACTTATTAATCTTTATGAATGAAAAGGAAGCAGAGCTTCACCTCCAGTCTGACGAAGTTCTGCTGGCACTGGATCAGAACATCCAGCATTTCTGCTTGAATCCACACTTCTTTTTTCCTTTCTCGACTAAAATATGTTTCACAGCACATTTGTTTCGACATGACCCTGAGGAAAAACCACAAAGAAAACACAGTACTCTTTTCAAACGTGTAATGTCATAAAAGCAACAATAACCAGGATTTTAAACTCTGGAAGTCCTGAAGCAACAGATGCCTGCTTGCGCATCCAGAGCCTAACCCTCTGTGCCAGCTCTGAAACTATGTAAACAACCATCAGAAAATGACTTTCTGTAACCCAAACACTGGGTCGTGTGATTTAAACAGAGGAATCAGCTGGAAGACACCGGAGCCGCGCTGCTTTCCCTTCTGATGACACCAAAGAGGGAGTTTTTCTTCTGTAAACTATAAACATTGTTAGTAACAGATGAGCATGTTCAGGGTGGAACACAAACAACTCGTGTCATTCAAGGCCTGTGAGAAATGTAAGGCATGAACATGTGACACCCAAACCAGGCAGTAACAGAACAAAGAGCTTATAAAGACGATAACCGCAGATGGAAATCACCACTAGTATCATTTTCAATGACAAAAGTTCATTTAGTCATGGTGTTTTAGTGTGGTCAGCAAACCCAACAGATCCTTCTCCCCCATCCATCCTCACACAGTCAGCGATGAAACGAGACTCATTAAGGTTTCAGACATTCCTGAAGCCGGTTAAGGCCTGTGGTGGGGTGAAGTGGTTTACTGTAAACAGAAATGTCTCATGTTGTCTCTCTTTGTTAAGGCTGGAGGAAAACCTAACTTTGAAGTCTCTTCATCAGACGTTTGCATGATAAGAAGTTCAGGATGATGATCTGCTGGATGATGATGAGAGAGTTCAGGTCTTTAAAACTTCCTCACACGTGGACATAAAAGACTTCATCAGTTCAGCCACAGACAGGCCGAGGTTGTTGTCTGTGGACCTTCTGATGAATCCATACTTCCATAGAAGGGATTTTTGTGAATTTAATTGATGGGAAGATAAAAAGTGGCTCACTAGTGACTGATGTCACTAGTGGCAATGTTAGAGACTAATAAAAGTTTTACTTTAAGAACTAGGACATATAATTTGGTTAGAGAGAAGACACCTGAAGCTATAACAGCTTTTAAAGAAGACGTTTATGAGGAGAGTGCGAATGATTCCTATAAAGCATTCTTGGATACATTCTTTTTATAATATGCATTGTCCATTAAAAGAACATGAGCAAACCTCTGGAAGAAAAGACATGGTTAACAAAAGGTTTGGAAATGGCCTGTAAAAAGAAAAATAGGCTATGCAAGGAATTCATGAAGCATCCTACTAAGGCAACAAAAACAGACTGGCAGTCGTTACGAGACGGCAAAATAAGGATTATTTTAATCAGCTGTTAAAAAAACACAAGGGCAACATGGAATGTGTTAAATGAGGTAATTAAAAAACACAATTATAAGATCTATCCCACACATATTGTAAAAACTGTGTCAGTCAATAAGAATATACAGGACTATTTTCTTCATGTGGGCCCAAACCTAGCGAATAAAATTAAACCTCCAAACAGCAATGATAGAACAGATGTTACCTGGAATAACCAGAATTCCCTGTTTCTTGGAGGAGTTTGTGAGAGTGATATATTAGAAGTAGTCCTACAATTTAAGGATAAAAGATTAACAGATGTAATGATGTTGATATGTCACTTGTTAAAGTCATTAACTGTGTTCTCAAACCATTTGCACGTCTGCAACAGATCTTTTCTAATGGGGAGCTTCCCTGAGAATAAAAATGGCCAAAGTGAGACCTGTTAACAAAAATGGGGATAAACAAATGGTTTCAAATTAAATACCAGGTAATTATGAATCAACTAAAGAACTTTTCTTATGTTTTAATGTCTTAGAATTTGTGGATATTGTAAAATGATGGAGATTGTTTTTCGAGTGAAGTAACATTAAAACATGTCTCACACTGAGAGAAGGAAATATTAGAGAGGACGTTTTATGTTTAAGATTTTTAAAGTGAGGACAAATGTGAAAAAAAGACGTGTCTCAGTTTTGGGGTGAAGCTATGGAACGGACTACGTCCTGAGCTGAAATTGTCTAACTCTCTGATGTTGTTTAAAACGAGCTTAAAATGAAAATAATCAATGATTTGTGGATGACTACAAACCCTGCGTTTATTTAAAGAATTAGTTTAGAAGTAGTGTATTGCAGGACCATCGCCGTTAACATGTAACTCACTGGGAAAGACACCAGGAAAGGGATTTAAGCTACGAGCTTCAGCCGAGTCCTTTTTTGGTTTTTGAATGGTATCGATTGATGTGGTTGCATTTGACTGTGTATACCTAACCAAAATACAGAAAGATGATGATGATGATGCTGATGAGGATGACCTGAGAACCTCAGGAACACTCTGTCTAGCTATGGAACTACTCTGGATGGTTTTACCTTGGCTTCCAGTAGTACAGTGAGGAACCTGGGAGTTGTTCTGGACCAGGATCTAATATTCCCAGAATGAGGAGCATCCCGTCTCAGAGTGATGCAGGAAAACTGGTCCATGGATCTGTTCCTTCCAGACTGGACGGCAGTAATTTCAGATTATTGATGTGAAAAGTCTCCATCTGATCAGGATGCTGCAGCGAGGGTTCTGATCAGGATCAGAGATCATGTTTCTCCAGTTTTATCTCCTCTTCATCGTCTCCTGTTAAATCCAGAACAGAAGGTTAGGTTTTAAAAGAAGAATGGGAGGCAGAACTGTCAGGTATGAGACGCTCTCTTTTTTTAATTATGTGGTGACAGGTCTGCAGTTAAAATCCATCATCATGACGAAGAGCATGCTCAGAGGTCTCAACACGCATTTACGTGTTTGTGGCAGGAAATCGTGGCAACGTTAAGTCAGTGGTGGAGCTTTTTTTGTGGTGTGCACAACTTTTCTGGATCAACAAAATAAAGGCAAAAGTTGTTTTCTGATGCAGAAAAGAATTTTTTTAATATATAATTAATTTATTTATATTTATTAATATTTTTATTCATTAACTGTGGTACACTATAAAAGCTTTGCTCTCTAATAACGTCGTTTTTTAGCATGTAGGTGCTGGTGGGTGTATTTTTCTGTCTGTTTTTGACATGATAACCTGGCCATGGACTCTTGAAAGGATAATTTTATTCTTCTATTATCAATTCACCTTCAATATTCCGATCGATAAGAAGAAAGTGGGAAAATAAACAGCATCTTCGCATTACCTGTTCATAGAATGTCGTACAGAAAGTTTATTAAGTTTATGACGTATTTCCAGCAACATGAGACATCAGTGCGCCTGTGTGTTCATGGCTAGTATCCATCCACCCATCAATTTTCAAATGAGTCGAGTCCGGGACAGCAGCCAAAACAGAGAAGCCCAGACTTTTCTTCCAGTTTGTTTGTCCCAAAACATTCGCAAACGTCACCCCTCCAGCGTGTTTCCAGCGTTGTAATCCCCAGACCCTCCTCCCAGAGAGGTTCTTGGAAAACCTCGTCAGGGAGGTGTCCAGGAGGGACCTCAACCAGAGTGATGTCCTCCATAACTGGGGTTTGTACCAGAGGGATGGAGCGATATATATATTTATATAATTAGTGTTCTCATATATTTATATATTTAGTGTTACTGCTAATTATAGTGCTACTGAGAAATCTCAAGAATCAAGAATCTTTATTGTTTTGAGCAGGGCACAACTAAAATTTTGTTTCAGAAGTTCTCGGCTTAAAAGGCACACTGTAACACACAAAGATAAAAAGTATGGAAAGGCAATATATCTTTAGATAAATATAAATATATATATAAAAAAGAGTAAAAGGTCTATGAGGACCCATACTCAGTCATGGATGTCTTTCTTCACATCTGTTTCCTTGAAAATGCTAAACAATTTAAATATTTATTTTAACAGCTCAGGCAGGGAGAGACGGTGGTGCCCACCACACACTGGACATTTTCATGGCTCTAAAAATTTGGTCAAAATTGACATGTAGTAAGTAAATGATATTGATTTTAGTCAGTAATAGTGATAAAATGTGTTACTAAATACTAAATGTAAACACATTATTTTCATTAATGTCCAGACAGCAGCTAAAAGGGGTGCCACATTTTACAAACATCGGTAGTTACTTAACAAGACCGTCTGGCAAGTTTACTGAAAGTTTTCTGCTTTGTGTTGCATACATGAAAGAAATTAATATAAAAGGTTAGCTTTAGTAACACGACGTGTCCAAAGCCTGACCAGTAAAAATCAGTACTATTTTTAATTTACCATAGTTTTTTTTTATTTGTTTGACTTCGTTTGCAATAGTTCATTTAGTTTTTCTCCAGTTCGTTTCTGCTTGCCTGCAATTTCTTTTTTTCCACAGTTCCATGTTTTCTGTCAGAACAGCCTCGAGCTGCAGCTCAAAGTTTTGTTCATTTTTTTTGAGACACTAGAAAAGTGAAACATTTTTCTTTATTTCTTAGAGATCTTCATCGTTTCTGTTGATCTCTGAGCCGTCACAGACGTCCTGCCTGTTCAGATGAGGTTACACAGACAGGAAGCAGCAGCGGTCAGAGCACATTCATGGTTTTGTGTGGTCATGTGACTGCATGGCTATACGTGATTGGTGGAACTGAAACAAAGTCATGTCTAACTGACTAAATGATTCATACAATAATAACATAACAAGTCAGGTGTTGCTGTAAGTAAGAGAAGTTTCTTTGTTCTTCACAAAATGTGATCCCTGACTGGTTTAATTAAACCAAACGTTGCTCTTTAATCGTGGGTCCGTTATAGACGCTGGCAGGAGCAAATCTGAACATGGAGCCTAAGGTGTTGATGAATCTTTTTATCTGACCAGTTGTCACTGAGATCTAAGCCATCACCTGTTAGCAGTCATGTTTAGTTCCTTCCTCCACAAACCTTTGGAACACAGCCACACATTGGCCTCTTTTTATTCTTTTTGTTTTATTTCATTTCAAAGGTCTATCTGCAGCACATCCACCACAGAACGCTGCTCCCATCAAAGCTGTAACAGAGTCAGATTGTTCAACATCTAACACAGCATGCGGAGCATTTCCAGATCTGATGAAACTGAAGAAGGGATCATTCACCCTTAGACTTTATCTTTGATCTGTGGTCTGTACCACATCTGCTCCCTCCCTCACCCACGACTCACTCTAACACACTTTATTACTCTTTTGATATTTCATCTCACCTCTTCCATTTGGACGCATCAACACAAATTAGTTTTGTGGCGTTGATCGTCCTTCGGTGAAGGCTTTGGTTTGAGGAGGAACTTTCATATGGGAACATTTTCTTTACATTTTTTCTTTTTTCTGAGGAGATCGTGTTTCTTAGAAACAACAGAGAATAATAAACCCCTGGCAGGGATGAGGACGAGGTGAAGAGTTTGGTGGTATGTCCTGTCCCTCATCCAGTCCAGTTTGAGCTGATTTATCTTCTGTGTTTGTGGAAACGTTGGCTGTGAGGCACGTGAGGCGGAGGAAGAAGCCACGGCGGCGCTCTCGGAGGCTCCCTGCCCCGATCTGGAAGCCTAATCCGATGAGCTCACACTCAGCATGTTGCTCTCGTGAGTTCTGCATGACTTGCGCTGCCCCAAGAGATAAAGAATGGATGAGGTGCTGCTGCCCTCACAGAGAGGCGGGTCTTGAGAGGGGAGGGGGTTACATGGTTATGGTTGTGGGGAAAAGGGTGAAGAGGGAATACACTGAGACCTCAGTGTGTGTGTGTGTGTGTGTGTTTGAGGTGGGGGGTGGGGGTCTCATCATCCAGCACCTCTCCCGCCTTCACACACTGACCTCTTTGTAAGAATCATATTAAAAAGTCCAGCTCTGTGAAGATGACCCCCCGAGTCTAATCCAGTGACCTCCAGCGCATTAAAGTGACCGTTAGTGGACATGGCAAGGACAGTCTGTCATTTAGGAATCTCAGCAAGGATGGTGGTGTGTGCGTGTGGTCAATGTTTGCTAGTAAACAGGAGTGGGTGGGGGGCGTGGGTCTGTTTGTCAGGGTCTTATGGTGCAGGAAGCTCACAATGGATCAAACTTGGTCAAAACCTGACGGTGACGTGAAGGAAAAGGTGCATCCCGGGTTTTTCCTCTTTCCTCTTGTTGCCTCAAATTCTGGACTGTACATGATTATGATTATTTAGTCATATTTCATGTTTTCTGTTGTAATTTAAACGTAAAAATCCTCCAGATCTCCCCGATCACCATCTTTTCTATCATCATCAGTGTCTCAGGAGTGGTAGTTTTTCGCTCTGTGGGGTAAATGTGATGGATATTTTACCCTTTAGCTTATCTACACAAGTTTTCCAGACATTTCTATCCTGTCCAGGAGGTTTACAATCCAGCCACTAAATGTAGTTTTATTCAGAGACTCTATCTGGTAAATCC
>JBAFSZ010000014.1:31635897-31647429 GCA_036919955.1 Melanotaenia pygmaea
CATGACCATGAGTTCACTGGACTCCAACGGCCTCCACAGCCACCAGATCTCAGTCCAGTAGAGCAGCTTTGGGATGTCGAGCCTTGTGTCCACCCATAAAACAACTGTTTTATTGATAAAGAATCAATTGAGTCATGGACTAGAGACAAGCTGGGTTTTTTTTCTAGCCTCTGAGCATACCCCTGCCTTCTTCCAGCATACTTCTAAGCCTTATAATGGCCACCAGTGGCTGGGTCTACCCAACAGCTTGTTTTGCAGAGGGTCTATAAATTAGCTGGGTCTGACTTTGATTTCTACTCTAATTAAAATATATTTTGAATTAGTTCTCAGAAATATTTGCACATCATGATCAGGGATGATGCAGAATGATAATTTCACAGAAACAAACAAGATCCTCTTCTGTCCCACCATTTTCTCCACAATTAACCCTTTAAATGCATCTAAAAAGACAAGAGAATTACTCTTTAGTATCTACTGCATCTGGCAACACTCCCAGACATGCACACGGCTCTTCGGTTTCACCAATTCATTATCAGGTTACCATAACACAATTTTCCACATGATTTAGTGTCTTAAATTCATAAGAGTTTATAAAGATCCTATCAGGCCTGCACAGATGACTTTGGGTTAGATTAACTGGCATGAAATCTCCCAGAGTTATAACACAGATCCTTACAAACCAAAAATTATCTCAATGACTCAATGACAAAGAGGAGTGATAAGAAAACTGAAGGTGGAATTATTCAGGGAAGCACAAGTCATAAAGACACAGATCCACGAGAGTAAATTCCCCACAGAGACCAAATAACAGAGATCTTCATGGCTGAAGTTGTGCTGAAGCATCATAAAAGCCGAGCGGGTTGAGCGATTTGTGAAAAAGCAACAGAACCTCGTGCTCAGTGGGTGGTGTGTTTCCTGTTACGATCATCTACATATCAACCTTGTTATTGTTGGTATAGTCTCACATAGCTCCAGAACACACGCACACACACACAGGATCAATTCCCAGCCTTTAATTTATTCTTTAATATTAATTTCATCTAAACCTTGTGGATCTTAAACACCTTTAAAAAGCAGCAAAATACTCCCTAAAGATTCAGGTCAGAATCCTCCACATGGGCTGTCATTCTCCATGGAAAACACCAGAAAATCATTCAGATTTTCTTCTTAGGTGTCTTCAGTCCGTCAGACTGATGGAAACCCACTCGCTACGCAGCTTTTAGTATGACTGTGTGGTGCTAAAGTCCTTTCCAACATGTCGGCTTTTAGCACTCCAAAGTGTCAAAACGTCCCATTTTAGGTGACAAAGCATTATCACACATCTAATATCCAGCGACATGGGTGGGAGTGACTAAGAGCATAATTTTGACTGGCAACAGAGTGCCCCAGCTAAATGCTAAAATATCCCACAAAACCTACCCAGATGACCTAACCATCAACCTTCACATACACGAATGTAGTTTTTTGAAGACATTTTCCCAGATATTTGTCTAAATTCACTGTATTGTATGTTATCCTCACAGACCCTGGCCTTCTGGTGTGTTCACACCAAAAGCTGATTAATAATTTACCAAACTTACTCATACAAATTCAGCTACCTGTGATGTTTTTAAACCATTTCGCAACATGAATTTTCTCCTTCGGATCAATGGTTACCATGGATACCACGTGCCTTAGCCACAATTATTTCCACCATCAACAATGAACTGCTTTGGACTGTCACATCAAACAGTTTTAAGATTTATTTTGGGCAAAAAAAGAGAAACAAAACAGTCAGATGTTTCACAGTCCTACCAGCAGGGCAGTTCAGCAACAACTTTTATAATTTCCTGTTAGTTGTTTTGTGCCAGTAGTGGTAAAACACGAGATGGGATCGGATTTGGTTTTATGGCGCAGGTATTGGTAGTAAAATATGAACATATCCAGAGCAAATAACAAGATCAGAGTTAAATAACAGATATTTTGTACCAATTACTTTTCAGTACAACTTGTGTCCCACTCAGAGTTGCTGTAGTGTTGGCAGACTTTTCAGTTTGTAGATGTTGTAGTAAACGCAAACACACAAATTGAAATACAAAAGAAAAAAAAGCTTCCTTCAGTAAATGACACACCAACCAGAGAGCAATCATATATCTACATGTTAACATGGCTACATTTGCTACCTGTAACCAAATTAGTGAACTACGCCCAGAAAGCTTAAAACATTTGTCCCAAATATGGCCCAAATGTGACCTCGACTTACAGCGTTGACCTGCTCAGTCACATGACCAGCACATAAAGAAGGCTTCCCATATTGAGACCTTTTCTGGCCCACAAAGTATTTTCTGTAATTCACATCCAGGCCAACAACTGACGTAAAGACCACATGTGGCCCACGGGAGACTTGCCATAATCCAAGCCAGGATAACAACTGACATTTGGTCCACGACTGGCCGACACAACACTTATCAGTGCTGTAACTGAGCCGTAAGTAAAAAGTAAAAGTGGCCCAGAAATGGGTCCAAACATATCTGCTTTTTGGGCAGCTGACTGATATAGATAGCCAATGCTAACGCTAACTTACAGATGTTTTCATAACTTAACATAACTTAGTTGGCGACTGTAGTTTAGAAGTAAGGTCAGGTATCCATAAACTGAAGGGTCTTTGGGTGAGACACTGGACCCTGTGTTGTTTCTTGATGGGTTATGGATACAGCAATACTTAGACTGATTGATTGATGTGTGTATTAAAGTGCTTTGAGTGATAAGACTAAAAGCACTAAAGAAATACAGTTCATTTACTTGTTTTTACTTTATTCTCAACTACCTGACACAAAAACACATCTGCTTGCTTCTTTTAACTGATTTTAAATGCAGTTGCCTCACTTTTTTTTCAGTTAGTTTCTGGGTTGAGCACAGCATTATAGCGTCCATGTCTTTTACCAGTCCTGGCAACACATGTCTTTTTGACATGTAACCAGCCAGAAGAGAGGTTTTCACCTTTATTAAAAACAGCATAATACTTGAAATAAAGTTAAGACTCTTCATGCTATCTGTTTAACCATGAAGATAAGAATAAGGTTAGCATGCTAATATTTGCGTTCAGGCTGTAGCCTCACAGAGCCAGCTAGCATAGCTAAATGTTAGCTTGTACTTTTCATCCTGAACGAGCTACATAAAAGTTGTTTAGGTGCATTTAAATGCTGTATTTGTAATGTACACAACTTTTTTTTTGTTTGTTTTTTTTTAAGGATCTGACTGACAAATGTTTAAACTTGTTTATTGTGCACTAGTCTACTTTCTTCCAGCAGTAACTGAGAAAACCAACAACACATTTGCAGATTGTTTTTCTTCTTTCTTAACCAGAAATTAAGGCGCATATAAGCTGTTTAGTCACCGTTGTACGAGCATGACGGACAGTGCTGATGAAGATGACGTGCTGGCAGCAGTTCAGAGCCCCTGAGTGTAAAAGCTGTTGCCTGCTTTGTACTGGATCAAAAAGCTCTCACTGGTTTAGCTTTTCTCTTTCTGGCTGCACATCTCTGCAGAGCAGTCTCAGGAGCCAGACCCTCACCAACCCCTAAAACCCCCACTTCCCTGCTCATTTCTGTCCATTAGCAATCCAAAGGGGGAGGTTTTGCTCAAAACAAACAACAACAAACAAAAGACCAAAGTGGGGCGAGCAGTGCGGGTGGGGGGGCAGAGGGAGAACTTCTGTATGAAATAATTGCGAGGAACAATTTCAAACAGATGTTGTTTGGACTTGGCCTCGTGTCCCCGTTAAATATAGTGATTTGATTGGAAAACAAGCAGTGTGAAATGGGCTGGCCGCCAGCCGGACCATTCGGGGGCTCTCTAATGACCCCCAAGGGTCGAGGGGTCGTTGGAGTAAAAGCAGATCAGAGAGGATGTGGGGCCAGCAGCCAGGACAGGCCTAATAAATCTATCCCATTCTCAGAGGAAGCTGTCTCTTTCCAGTTCACCATCAAAATTAAAATACGATCACAATCGTCACATTGTGCTCCCCGGTGTGCGAAGGTTACAACTGAAAGCCAGCAGACAGAGGTGGGAGGCTGGGTTGGGTGGCGGGGGCCTTTGGGAGGAGGGTCAGCCGGGTCGTGTATTTTAGAGCGATCAACAGACCTTGCCGGGGCCATTGTGGAGAAACTTGTTGCATGAACCCATAAATGAAAATCTCTGATAACAACTACAACAAAACTTTGAGGGTAGGAAAGGTTGAGGTTGTTAATGGAAGACCACCTGACTTTCAATTATACAGGCCTTATTAGGCTGGTAAATAAAGAGTGAACCCCCCTCGTCTCTCCAGTCCATCCTGCAACAAAGGCCTCAGTCAGGCTGAGATCTGAGCTCCACCACTCTGATGTGCTCACTACACGAAGGAAGTAGTTTGTCAGAATTGCCCTGACACTCACACAAGCCACACTGTTCAACTAACAAAGATTCCACAGTTTTCTTCCTCCCTTACGTTGGTTTTTAAATCTCAAATCCCAAAAGTCAGATCATTGTATGATAAAAAGTTCTGGTCAGTTTTTGTTCTTGTCCAGGTCATGTCCACACGGGGACAAGTTTAGCTGAATCTGCTAAAGTTTTTTATCATTGGGACACTTTTTCCACAGGACTGTGTTTTAAACCGGGTTCTTTAAGTCTTTACACTTATAGTCCAGATGCTTCTTTCTTGACCCAGTGATGCCATTGCACCACCTTAACCACAACCCCAACCTCAACCTTAACCAGTTTTCTGTACGAACAAGTTCACCAGAACACGTTCAACGTTGAACTGAACCAAATGTGTTTGCAAATAAAGAACATGAACGTGAACTCGTTCAGATTATGTGAGGTCCTGCATTGCTCCTTGGTGACGCCGGTGCAGTCCTGTTCTGAAACGGCGGGTTCAGGTGAAAAGAGAGGGGCTGCAGATGCATCGTCTTCTTATGAATATTTACAGGAATATTACGCACTGTCTGAAAATTAAATCTAACGTTCATTTTTACACCACTTAGTCAAATTCAGGGTCACAGGGAAGCTGGAGCCGATCCCAGTACTTAGCAGGTTAGAGGCAGATACACCTGGACAGGTCGCTAGTCCATCACAGGACCAACAACACCCACAAGGAGGATTTTCAATCACCAGTTAACTTGCATTTATTTGGAGGGTGGGAGGAAGCCAGAGTACCTGAAGAGAACATGCAAACTCCACACAGAAAGACCACCTCTCAGACAATAAAAGGAAGACTTAAACAGCACATCTTAGATATTTTGTTTCAAATATGTTTATGTAGAAATATCCATTAACACAGTACTTTCGTTGACAATAATATGTTTCTGTTAAGGCCATATTGTAGACAAGAACACAAGATACACACATGGGGAAAAAAGTAAGAGACATAAAAGTACATACTGATACCAATACTTCCCTGACCCACCTCTATACATAACCCGTATAAATCCGGGGTTTCCCAGACCCTCAACCTGTCTTTCAGAATGAATCTGATTTTCACTTAAGATTTTTTTTATTTATTTATTTTTTGCAGTTATGATGCCATATGTTAGAAGGAATCACTGTGGTGCATTCAGTTTTGGAAGTTCATTAGGTATCCCCAAAATGATCAAAACAGGGGTTTATCCCAGAGAGAAAGAGAAATATGCTGTGCCAAAATTCTTGTAATTTGGGGCAAAGTGCATAGCTATGTGACAAGTTAGTTTCCATACACCCACATTCGTCACACAGAGGGGAAACCTCCGGGAATATTCCATGCAACTTAATTATGGAGTATCTGTGTAGGGTTTTAAATTGGATTAGGCAGTATTGGGCATTAATGGAGCATTGTTGGATGTGCTCTAAGCTTTCCTCCCACACCTCCAGGGGAATCAAGATGCCAAGCTCTTCTTCCCATTCCCTCTTGATATAATCCGGTTTTGGGAGGCACATGTTTTGCAGTCTCATATAGTTGGGAGATTATGGAGCGAGGGATGGCAAATAGCTTAATGAAGCCTTCTAGTTTGTCAGCCTTTGTCGTCTCAAAGTTAGGAAGATGTGTTTTAACATAGTCTCTGATCTAAAGATACCTACAAAAAAAATAAAAAAGTATTCCTAGGCAGTTTATGTCTGCTGCAGCTGCTCAAAATTATAGCAATCCCCAACTGGTTCCAGGTATTAAAGGTCCAATCCAAACTGGAGGGACTAGAGAAGAGGTGAAATGACACCGGACTGAGATTGAAGTGCTTTTTTTTATTGTTTCCAGATTCTAATTGTATCATAAATATTAGGGTTGTGTTTAAAGTATGCCTTGTTGGCTGGTGTGGCTGACAAAATGACAGCTCTGATGGAGCATTTTGTCCAGAGAAGGTCCAGAGAGCCACCCATGTTTGATATTAATACTCCTAAGAGTACACACTCAGAAAAAAAGGGAAAAAATCTGGATTTACAAGAGAAAAGGAGATGCACGTAGATAAGAACCTCAATGTTAAAATATGTTCTGTTGTTGTAAAACAAAACTTACGTTTTAAAATATCACAGAGGGAAACTCCAAATTGGACATTAGATCTGCTGTCATTAACCAAAGCATTTTTTTTTCTCTTAACATCCAAATCATGTGATTCAACATGTGGTTCACCAGTGTTGTGGCTCATCGGCCTGGGTCCACGGTAACTGAGGCTTCATCTGCAGAATCTACTCCGAATTCCGTTTTTGGGAAGGAGGACTTCAGGCTGCTAATGGAAGCAACAGAACTGCTCTACATTCTGGTGTCTGCAGAGCAGGACCAGACTGGAGGCTGAAGGTCTAGAAGTGATGCAACGCTTAGGAAACACTCAAGGTGGATTAATTTATTTATTTTCTAACAATGCTTTTTTAGTGTTGTCCCAGTTTCTATCCAAATGGTCTTTATCTCCTGCAGCTCCTTGTCCACCTGGTTAATAGTGGTGATGGTTCCCTCTGCACCTGCAGGACTTCCTCTGAGGACACGGCTGCTGCGGTGGTGGGTCGAGTCTCTGGCCTCACCCTCTCCAACCACAGCTGCAGCCCCGCACACCCAGCCAGAACACCCAGGAACTAGAATGAAACATTATTTAATGCTAAATAAACTGCTACCAATCTCAAATGTATCTGTACATGTTAATTTTTTAAATACAAACAAAGATTAAAGTACCGACATGCAGTATTTCTGGTGTGTCTTCCCCCTGACATGGCAATGATGGCATCTCCACCTGCTGCCCTCCTCTGTCTTTCTGACCCTGGTGATGCCCACGCTGTCCCCACCACATAAAACCTTATTACGTTTTTCAATGTGGTCCATCAGGATCTCAGTCTTACATTCCAAAAAAATCAGCTTCTTCCCTCTTTTTCCTTCCTGAGCCATCATAGAAATGATGTGATGAATGTTTATTATAGGCGTTCACCTGACCATTTATAGCCACCATGTGGGCATGGGAAGTCGTCTCCTCATGTGCACCAGCTTTAGAGTTGATTATGATTTATAAACGAAAACAGACTTGGGACATGCGTGTGCACGCTTTTATAAATCTGGAAGTTTTTGTTCACCACATTTCCTTTTTTCCCTACGTACGCCACCTGTAGTTTGCTTTTCAATGCACAGTTTTAGAAATGAGGCCCCAGATCACAGTCTGACCCAACTTCTGTGGAAATTCAGCAGTGTGTATGGCCTCTACGTGCCTGTATGCTCTCCCCACACTGTCTGGGCTCCTGAAGAGATGACAGATGTTCTCCCAAAGGATCTCCTTCCACATTTGGATCAGCGCATCAATAACGCCTGGACAGTCAGACTGTGCATCTTCACTGCTCTCACAATTCAATGCAATTACGATAATCTTAAAACGATTCAGTTCAATTCAGCAATGCATCACTATCAAATCAAATCAAATTTTATTTACAAAGCACTTTTCATACATAAGTAGCACAAAGTGCCTTACATAATAAAATGCACACAAAAAGAATGTTAGCAAACAGAAAAGAACATAAAACTTAATGCCTAAAATACGGTTTTAAAGGACGTTAACTGGCTCCAGGTCATCTGGAGACACAGCGATGTAAAGCTGTGTGTCATCAGCATAGCTGTGAAGATCAATGTCGTGTCTCCTGGTGACATCCCCAAGAGGCAACAAGTACAAATTAAAATGAACTGGGCCTAAAACTGATCCCTAGCAAACCCCATATTTTATTTCATGAATTCCTGAGGAGCATGTATCCATACTTACAAAAAATTATCTGTGAGATAAGCATAAAACCATTTTAAAACAGTATCTGAAATCACTCAGTTTTCTTTATCACTGCATATTTCTACTTTCCTCATCAAGGCAAGGCAAGGCAAGTTTGTTTGTAAAGCACAGACGGGTGCAGGAAGCAAGTACATTAAAAATATTTTTAAAGAAATAAAAGAAATTTAATAAAAACAGAAAAAAGTTCTTAAAATAGATAAAATGCAGAAATAAAGTTCCAGTGTGGGGAATAAATAGTTGTTGAGAAAGGGCAGCAAATAGAGAAGTTTTAACCCTGATGTAAAACTGCTGAGTCAGCAGACCTGCAGTTTTCTGGGAGTTTGTTCCACATGTGAGGAGCATAAAAGCTGAATGCTGCCTCTCCATGTTTAGTTCTGACTCTGGCAATGAATACTAGTGGTCAGCTAATTATGAACTCCCTGTTTATTTACAGTTATTTCAGAAATTAATCTGAACGTTATTTATTATTTAAGGAGAAGGTTGAGAGTTTACAAGCTCTTCTCACTCTTTTTCGAATTTGTATATTCATGACTTATAAGTCTTGTCTTTCTTTCTGTCTTTCTTTCTTTCTTTCTTTCTGTCTTTCTTTCTGTCTTTCTTTCTTTCTTTCTTTCTTTCTTTCTTTCTGTCTTTCTTTCTGTCTTTCTTTCTTTCTGTCTTTCTGTCTTTCTTTCTGTCTTTCTTTCTTTCTGTCTTTCTGTCTTTCTTTCTTTCTTTCTTTTATCTTGTATATTCAAAATTTTAAAAAATCAGTTCAATTCAAATTCAAATAAAAATGTCCTGATATTGACAAATATTGTAAACATGTAAACAATTATTCTATTTCATTACTGAACTTAATTCTTCCATTGCCAAAATCAAGAAACATTATCATAATGTGATGTTTTTGTCTAAATTTCTTGCAGCGAAGCAGTGAGTTTTGTCCCTTCAGTCTTTCCGTAGTCAGTTCAGACAGATGTTCTTCATGCTCTGCTTAATGGCCAGCAAACATTTGACTGTCAGTATTTTAATAATTTGTTTCTGAACACAGACAATATTGTTTAGATAAACATTTTTTTCATGGACAAAGCTGTTTTAGTGGCAAATCTCTTTAGTCCGTTCGCACATGCTAATTGCTAGCTTGCCAATGTTATTTTCCATAGACGTTAGCCTTAAGCTAACATCGGTTTTTATACATTTTCATGTGTAATCTTACGTGATTTCCTTGAGACATGAATGTATTTCTAGTCATATACTGATGTATCTTCTTTATATTTACTTAGTTTTACAGTTTTCAAAAGTAAAGGTTTGAAAACGGATTTAGCCACGGATCTGCCAAGCTGTTGCAGCAGCTAGATCACGCCACACATGATTGACACTGATCTGCCTGTAGCTAAGAGCTAACCAAGTTAACGGTTGCTAGCCAGCTACCAGAGGTAGGCGGGCTAAAATTAAGGCACAAAGGTATACCTTCTAATCCTAAAATGGATTTTTGTACCAGGCTTTAAACATGTTTATTTCTGCTGTGAAGTTGGTCTTTTTAACATGGGAGTCTATGAGGATTTGCTCTGTTTTGGAGCCCCTAGTGGACGAGGGGGGGAACCACAATTTTTTACGCTTCAGCATAGGCTTCACATTTCACAGCCGGAGGTTGCCATTTGGAATAAAATTAAAGGAGCAACCCATGGACATCAGCTGCTTCCTCTTCCTCCTCTCATGTTGTTCCGTGAATCATGTAGACTTTCGGTGATCAGCTGATCGGCTTTTCTATCTTGCTGCATTTGTTTATGGATCAGCTGAGAAGGAGGAAACATATTTAAAAATATTCAAAGTGTTGTTGTTGGCAGGTCCTTCTCTAACACAGCAGCTGGCTGGTGGTAAACAGGGTTTATACTTAAGCTATGCAGGGGCGGGTCAAGAAAATTTCTCATGGGGGGCCAGAAGCACTGACCAGGAAAAGGTGGGCACAAATGAGACCTTTTTTAGGACAAGATATTATGAAATATTGATCTGATTATTACAACTAAAGTAATCATCTAATGTACAAAAAAAGCGAAGTGTTATACTGTATATTGGGAATACTAATTCTTGCTGAAATTCACAACTTCCTCAATTATGTGTTGCAGACCCCACTTTTGGTATTTCCTGAAACTTTCCACGTCCTCTAAGCCCCACATACTTCAAGCATGACCAGAAACAACATACATCACAGAACCCATCAGAATGAAGGTGGACGATCAGACCACGGAAAGGTTTGAATTTTTAATCTGATTTAAAAATTCATGCCAGTCGAGGCGGAACGATGCATTTGATGCTGATGTAATGTCTGTTTCGTGCAAACGCTGCGAATGCCGCCCAGTCCGGACCTTTAGGCCAGAGTCAAACAGATGAGGAGTAATAACAGGAAGAGAGTAGTAATTTAAAAATAATCATTTTCATTTCAGGTGATTGTTGTCATGTTGCCTTCATGCTTAATTGTGTAAATCCCATTTTTCTCTTGACCCAAAAGATGGCTTTCAGATTGTTTTCAGCCACGTGTTGCAGGGCCTCATATATGAAGGATTATCACATGACTCACTCTATTCTGACCTGGAGAAAGAACAAAAAAAGAAGCAAAGAGAAACACACTGGTTCCTTTTTTTCTCTTTTTCACTGATTATTTTTTCCGAGGTCAGTTTTTTTTGCCAACGTATAATCTGCATATATGTGTGACCTGTTGAGCCCTACATCATGTGACGTAGACGTCATCTGAGAATCTGAAGAGATGAAACTGTGCAGCTTTGCTTACACCTCGAGTTAGACCGTCCAGGATCTTTAGCGTTCGTTTACAACCAACCGTCTTCTGTAAAATGTAAAATGAATTTTTTCTTATTCATGTTTCATTTGTCAGGATGACCTGGCCTACGGCAGCCTGTGAGCTGGTCACTGTTACGTCTGAAAAGTTGATTTTCAAAATGGTTCCAATTCATAATTCTGTTTATTTATATTTCTAAAATGTCACCATCTATCAGAGTATCTATCACCATCTTTTTAAATGGTGTTGCTCACAGCAGCTGTAAGAGCAGAAACATGTTTTAGCCATGATGAAGTTTTATCTTCTCTGAACATTTGGCGCCCTCTTGTGGACAACACAGAAATTTACTCAATACATGATAATAAATGTAATAATTTAGATTCATTTTGCCACAGCTATGGGCAAAATAAATCCTTAATTCTAAGGTTTTATGTATCAGGACATAATAAAAATTAACAAAAAAAGGGTCATTACCAGGTCTTAAATCAAATAAATTCACCATCATTGGCATCATTAGCCATCATT
>JBAFSZ010000014.1:31766130-31777984 GCA_036919955.1 Melanotaenia pygmaea
ATTCTTCTAATTCTTCTGATTCTTCTGATTCTTCTAATTCTTCTGATTCTTCTGATTCTTCTGATTCTTCTAATTCTTCTAATTCTTCTGATTCTTCTGATGTGTTGGTACCACAGCCTGTCAGAAACAGCGGGAAGAGCTCCATCATGTCCACGTCTATGCCAGAGTTAAATGACTGAAAAGAAAAAGCTTTTCTGCTGATGCTTTTTAATTTTCAAATTTCACATTTCAAATAGAATTTTGGTTTCTGTTTGCTGGGGCATGTTTGGAAAATTAAATCTTAAATGTCCTTTTCTTTACGTTACAAAATGAGCCGTCTTGGAGAAGAAAATGAAAATACAGTTTGTTTTATTTATTATTCATTTTATTTATGAGCCAAAAGGTGCAGCTATACTCTGAAAATGAAAAAGCATTTAAATTAAAATAAGGCACAGAATCACCTCCATATACAAGAAAAACAAGCTCACATCAAGGGTGAGATAACAGAATACTATTTTTATCTAAAATACATCACAAACTCTGTCTTGACTTGATGAAAATACAGTTCAGGGTAAAGTTATCTCCAGAATGAGCTGTAACATCCAACCTGCCATCACTTAGACAGAAAAAAGTCGGTTTATTAAACGTGAGGAGACTGAAAACCAGAAGAGGGTTTACCTGACTGGTGGGGTCCCCCAGGAGGTTACATATGTGAGGAACTATTTTACTTAAAGTCAGACCTTGAGCTCCATATCTGAAAAAATAACAAAAATATAGACAAAGAAATAAAAAAGCTTTGATTAACAGATGAACTGGAGTAAACAGATTCAAATTAAATAAAATAATAAATAAATGCTCATCTCTGAAAGCAAATATGATGTTTCAGTGTTCGATTTCTTTTTTAAATTTTAAGAAGTCATTAAATGATCTTGTTAATGATAATAATATTTTCTATTCTTCTTATTATTTTACTTGTTGGTAAATGTACAAGAACCTAAGAGTCCACACTTACAGAATAAAGAATAATGTACGTTTCAGCATTTTATTTCTTTCATTTTTATTTATTAGTATTAGTTAAATCACCTTAGTGTAATAATAATAATAAAAATGATGAGAGGATATTTAAAATAGGCTGAGAGCATACAGAAAAATCTTTAATTTAAACATCAGCTGACAGAAATGAAGCTAAATTAAATGATTTTATTTATATATATCATTACATAATAAACCGTGTATAAACGGTTGTGCAGAAATAAACATAAACAGAGCAAAACGCGGCGTCGACGCATAAAAATGTTGATTTTCTGTGTGTTGTGTGAAGAGGACGAGGATCTCACGTGTTCAGCGTGGCGATAAGACAAAGGCACACTCCCTCTCTGGTCCTGTTGTTTTTATGTTTGAAGCCTCCCAGCATCCGGTCCCACACATACTGCAGCACACACAGACACCAGGCATCAGAACCAGAGCCGTGCTGGTTTTAAACTGGGACCTAAACCCACACAAATCATCAGGACAAGTTCAGCTTGTAGATGTGAGACTACTGATGTGCACCTGTGGGGAGGCAGCTTGCTCCATGATCTTTAGCAGCAGTGTTTGGTCTTGGTCTCGTACTTGGTCTTTGGCATCTCCCAATCGATCAATAAGGCTGGGCAGAACTGGGAGGAAACAGAGAAGGTTAATGGAACAATCAAATCAAACTTTATTTATAAGGCGTTTTCATGCTGAGGGCAACACAAAGGGATAAAAAAAGAAATTCATGCATATTAAAAATAAAACAAGCTTTCACACACATCAAAATAGATTACATAACAATTAATAAATAACATTTCACACAGTCGCACGCACACACATGTATACACACACACACACACACACACACACACACACACACACATGTTCTGTCTCTGAACTGAATGTGGGTATAAAACAGTAAAAGTGAGAAACATCTGGCCTGATGCTGCTGTGAGGAAACAATCTCATGGGGATCCATCCACACCAGGAACCAGTCCACCCATGCCCTACAGCGGCCGCCGCCATGGCAACCACCATAGTAACCACCAGGACAACCACCAGGGCAGACTGGGGCCCACACCACAGCCATGAGGTCTTGTTTCTGGGATTAGACCCAGACAAACTTACAGACAGCGACAACAGCAGAGGGAAGAGGAAAATCTCCACATCAGCAGGTCAGTCAGGGGCGTTTCCTGTCTCTGTGCACGTGAGCGTGTACTTCATGTTGACCTGCTTTCTCCTGCTGTGGATGCGTACAGAAACATGCAGGATCCATACCAATCTAGAGAGGCATGAGGTTTGTACACGGACTCCGTTATGAGTGATTCGTTATAGTAATACTGTTATGTGATCAGGATCTGTCAGGCATCGGACTGAGGCTGCAGAAACATCTGAAAGAAGCAAGTCCTTCATGTGGAGCTACTTCGCTTTTTAAAACAAAGATTAATCAGTATCAGAGTCAGATGGCGGACTTGACTGATGAAGACTTCGGCCTTGGAGCTCGCTGCCTTCAAAGCGCCTCTTTCCTACAGAAAAACATGGCAGCCGGACTGAGACAGGAGCTGAACTAGGATCTCCAGGGATCCGTTCCAGGAAGCCGGTCTGATTCTTTACCAGAATTAGAAACCACAATACAAATCACCATTATCCACCAGAAGCTCAGTTACCTGGAGACACCATGGCAACCGCTTACAAAAAGGTGGCCAGTTACATCCCCCATCAGAACAAGAGGTTCTCATAGCAGCATTCGAGGAATACCAAGTGGAAATCTGGGAAAAAAGGAAAACCCCTGCATCTGAGGAGAGATGCATCATGGGAGAAAGCTGCTGCCTGAGTCAGTGTGGGAGCTGGAATCCACTGGTCCATTGACTGGATATTCAACCTAAAACTGGAGCATGTGGGTTCAAATATTGGTGGATAGAATAAAACCTGAGCTTTAATGTAGGTTCAGTCCCACTGAGGAAGAACTAAAGATGAAGAGTAAAAACATCCTTCAGAAAGGTAGGTAGATTGTTCTAGACCAGTGGTTCCCAGCCTGGCGTTTGGGACCCCCAAAAGGGGTCCTTCAAAGAGAAGAGGGGTTGCTGAGGCATTAACCATTAAAGCCACTGTGATTAAAAATTAAGACCATGTCCACACAAAGTGCTATTCTGCCCTCTGTATGGATTACCTTCAACCTACCTACCTTTGTTACCATTCGGCCACATTTCTTCACTCCGAATGACATTCCAATTGGGGGGGGGGGGGCAGCGTGACATTTGAAGCGTGGTCTGTGATTGTAAAATCTTCACCTGCCAAAGCCAGCTCAGGAATGAACTGGCTTAAACTGGTTCCTCATCGTGTTCAGCTGCTGACACTTGTGCTTCAGTCGTGATCAAGGTGTGTTGCATGTATTTACCATTTTGCACCACAAGTGCATCACACTGCAAACGTGTTTGTAAGTAGTGTCTAACAAGATGAAGCGAGTGAAGTGTTTTAGCAATTTAGAAATACTGTAATTCAGCCAGACAAGCAAAAGATCTTACCTGTTCCCACCTGAGCCCTGAATCTGTCCTGTAACCTGGTCACTAAGGCAGATAAGAGGTCCAGGCCGAGCAGCGCCACCTGGAGGAGAAAACAGACACATTACAGTAAGTAAATACACAAACTACACAGGAAGTTTATTCATAACTAAATGTCTAACATTGTCAGCTCAGTGGAAAACAGACCAGCCTAAGAATGCTCTCTTTCAGCTATCTGAGCTTTAAAATGTGAAACAAAATAAAACTATTTCAGTCCTGAACAGCCTCTGTTTTGACTCTGATCTTTGTCCAGAGGCTCCTCCACTCTGCAGCGCCCCCGTCACGAGGGGAGAATGCCCCTGAAAGCACCACAACGGTACATAAACACCACCTGAACTCGTCTGAACATAACAAATCCAGAAATACAGCAAACACACAGCACAAGCAGCAGAGGCTGTTTCTATGGTGCACAGAGATTTCCCACCACATCAACTCCTCGTGTCTGGTGTTAAACAGGAAAGACCAGGACCAGGAATGTGGTCCAGTCCACACACAGCTCTGATGGCTGGTTTACTGTCATCTGCAAACACGTCCAGGCTCTAAATCCACATCTCATGGACATTTAAAATCCTCTCCATGTTCCCATGTAACCTCCTCCTCTGTCTGAACATGTAAAGAATGTAAATAATGGCGGATCTGCTTTATTTGCTTTTTACAGTAACAGCTGACAGGCTGCAGACAAGAAACCAGACAAATCTGCGCATGAACAGTTGAGAGGTTTTATCAGGATGAACATCCAGAACAAACCTTTCAAAGCTTGGTCATGCGATCATGGACGTGTCTCTCTGTTTGGATCGAACTGGGCTCACATCACACACATCTCGATGGTTTTTAAGCAGAAACGCTGCTGTTGTTTCACCTGGTTTGAAGGGACCAGTCCTCTAAACCCTCTGATCCTCTGGCATGTTGCCAGCAGCTGCGTTAGTTTTTCACAAAATAAAAGTGACATTTCTAACATTTCAACAAAGCGCAGTTGTGATTTTCAGGTGTTTCCACTGAATGGTGTTTAAAATATGAGCCGTTATTCTTGTAAAACCTCGACCCGCGAGGAAGGAGATTCTAATGCTTTTCTGTTTTCAGTTATATTTTTCTTTTATTTGTGAAAAGATTTCGTCTCCTCCTGCGTCTACTCACACCAAACCATCTTTACTTAAAATGAGCTGGTCATGTGACTCCCTACGTCACGTTCAGGGACATGTAAATAAGACAAAATGTGTTTTTTTATGATATAGTTCTATATCAACATGTCTGAAAAACCACCTCATGAGAGGAAACAGGATTTTTTAATGTAGGTGTTTCATTTCCATTTTTTTTTTTTAGATATTTAGGTTTAGCGCGATTCTTTTAACAGTGTAATGGAAACACAGCTACTGACAACGTCTTTTATACATGCTTTTCCAGCAAACATCAAACCCACTCAGTTAGAGACACACTCATCCAGAGACCTGCTGGAAAAACCCGGCAGACCACAGACCGATCCTCCATCTGTCTCTGATGGAGGATCCTTTGAATTAAATCAAGGAGTTTTCTCCCCTCAGTACCGAGCATGTCATCTCATTACCAGTGGAAACACCACACACTGTTAGTCACAGACCAACACACACACACACACAGCAAGCAGTCAGTGAGAAACACATGCATTCAGAAACATGTTTCCATATTAACAGGGATGTCTCTGAATCAGCACAGCAGCTGGAGGTTTTCCACAGACCGGATCAACACGCAGCTGGATCAGCTCCAAAGAGTCCAGAAGACAACCAAGCTTTCACACCGCTCAACAGCTGAACGCTTGATGGAAACCAGCAATAAGCGGATCAAACTACCTCTAAAAATATGGTTAATATCATTTCAAAAGGACACCTACTTCAGGGCAAAAATATTCTGACGTGTCATTTTAAACCAGGTGATCCTGTGAGACTGAAAAATAAAAATGTCTCAGATTACTGGAATTCTTTAGCATTTTTAACCTCCCCAGTACAGGAGGCAGCATGAGATCCACGCGCTCCAGAGGACGTTAGCAGCCACCAGGAAGCAGCGATGCTCACGTGTAGCATAGCAACACGACGGGAGAAACTCAGCTAAAAGACTCCACAAAGCATCAGCATCCAAACCAAACACAGTTCAAACCCCAGCAGTTAAATGGGAATGAAAACCAGGAAAGCATCTCTGTCCATGTTAGAGCTTCAACTAATTTCTCCACACAAACCAGGAGTCACATGACAACAGAGTCTGCTGGTTCCAGAGACGTCCGTCTCATCAGTAGACATACACAAAAGAAAGCTTTTACTAAAGAAGTCTCTTCACCTGCCTTTTGGCTGCGTCCATGTAAATACAGTTCAGAACACGTTGGGACTATCAGGATGCTAGTTGTAGTAGGTGGATGGGATGTTTCCACACATGCACACCAGCTGGACACCCAGTTCAACCACAGACAAACTATTCCAAACATGTCCTGGATCCAGTTACAGTAAATGAGTAATTAAGCTGCTCTCTGGAAACGGCAGCAGTGTTACTGTCTTTAGGTGTGAACAGTGACTCAGCAAAGACCCTCGGCAAGAACATGAGTCAACAGCAGAAAAGACGAGTTTTCTCACTTCGTCCACAAACGAGCTTCATGCTCGATTTGCTGCAGTGAAAACACAGACATGAAGCTCCCTCCTCCGGGTACAGACATGCCTCTGAGCGAGCACAGTGACAAATTACAGGGCAAGAAGAAGAAGAAGCAGCTTCCCAGTTAGCACCAGCCTCCAGCATGGTACATAGGTACCTGCATACACATTGGGGCGGCATGGCTCAGTGGGTAGAGTGCTCGTCCTGCAGCCTCAGGGTTGCCGGTTCGAGCCCAGCCCGGAGAACTCATGTCTCGGTGTCCCTGACACCGAACCCCTAATTGCCCCTGATGGGTCATGGTTGAGCGCCTTGCATGGTAGCTTCCGCCATCAGTGTGTGAATGTGTGTATGAATGGGTGAATGTGACGTACATACGTGGTGTGTATGCCGGTACATATGCAGGTACATAAGTGTACACAGGTGTGTATGCAGGTACATAGGTGTTTATGCGGGTACATAGGTGTGTATGCGGGTACATAAGTGTACATAGGTGTGTATGCGGGTACATAGGTGTGTATGTGGGTACATAGGTGTGTATGCGGGTACATAAGTGTACATAGGTGTGTATGTGGGTACATAGGTGTGTATGTGGGTACATCGGTGTGTATGCCGGTACATAAGTGTACATAGGTGTGTATGCCGGTACATAAGTGTACATAGGTAAGTATGCGGGTACATAGGTGTGTATGCGGGTATATAAGTGTGTATGCGGGTACATAGGTGTGTATGCGGGTACATAAGTGTGTATGCAACACGTGTGCGAGTTGATTTTTTATTTACAACGTTTTGGGGGGGAGTGGGTAACTTTGAGATCGCCCAAAACTACCCGACTGTGATACATGGTGGTATGTGATGGAGTCCGTCAGGTCCCTCTGAGTCTGGACTTATTGAAGTTCATGATGCTGAAAGTCTGCTCACAGACAAGGTGCTGCCAAACAGTGAAAGCATCACCTGTGCATGTTTTTAATGTGTGGGCACCCGAGTGTAGAAAACCTTCAGATTCAGTGACATGAACCACGTGGTCTGGGACGGAGTCAGGGCTAACACTGAAGGGTTGAGAGAAGAGCTCCATGCCTCCAGCACTTTTTCTGAAGTCCATAAAACGCACATCAAACCCCGTTTAGGTTGCTGACTAGTTCTGCGTATTCAGGCAGCTACTCCTCTACCAGGTTTACTTCTCTCAGACTGGGAAGCATACCACTTTTCCTGGGGAAAACGTTTGCCATATAAACTTAAATTTACAAACATGTGTCTCCATGAAAGACGCATCTTTACTGATCAGCACCACCGAGAGCGCACATTTACAGTGGGGCAGAAAGAAGCTGCACGTACTTAAATCAAGTAAATATATATATAAAACATGCGTTAAGTCAGGCTGTCAATATTGTAAAAGTGCCAACAGCGCGAACAGAACCTGACGTGAAAATGACGAGTCCCGAGGGGACTGACCGCCAAACCATGTGCACCAAATATCACGGCTACTGCCAAAATCTGCATGTAAACATATTCAGCTATTTGTTTTGATGGTTTTTTTTGTTTTGTCTGACCTGCAGACAGATGGCCCAGCTTCACGTGGGCAAACAGCTCATCAATAATCTGCTTCTTGCCTTGAAGCTGAACATTCAGTGAGTAGAGCAGGTCTGTGATGTCCACCATGAAAACCACGTCAGAAGTCCATCGGTCATCTGCAGGGATTTGGATGTCACTGCCCTGGTTGTCAGAAACCCCGCGACGGCATGGCGCAGCACTTTCCTCTGCTGAGCCAGCGGACATCTTGGTGGTACAGACCATCGTTGTAAAGCGCATCAACTTCCTCCAAAGGGCTCTGAACTGGCGGTGAGAAGGAGCCTGTGATCGTATGCCGTTATGATGTGAATGACATCGTGCGCTACGTCTCCACAGCTGGAGCAGCACACAGCAGTTCTTGATGCAGCATACGGTGGTGTTGTACCAGTTTTCCTCCACATTCAGCAACTTTCTGAGCAACGTGTGTGGGGAGGCCTGCTTTTTGCCAACCATGGCTGTTGTTAACCCGACCATGTTCTTCCAGCTCAGATTGTCCACCACTCATCCAACTGCTGCAAACAAATCCTGTTTTTTTGTTGTTCCATGAAGCGTCTCAACTCCAGCCAGCTCCATGAGATTTCCACGGTGTCCCTCACTCCTCTGATGAAAACTAAAAGCTACGCTGAATCCGAAATGTCTGTGCTCTCACCACATGCAAGTGAAAAAACAGTAAATCCAGATGCTTTGGTTTTAAATTGTTCCTTTATGTCCCGACTCATGTCTTCAATGGGTCACCGTGTTGTGGGAGAGGCTGATTTGAGAGGAAACCCTAGTCTGAGATGGGCAGACCAACGAAGCTGCTGTGGACAGACGGTCTTTAACTAAATCCCCAGTTGAAAATTATCTTCTAGTCTTTGCAATCAGAGCTGAAATTTCCTAGCTGGCCCGTGTCCTGCTGTCCTGGAGAGCTGAGGGCCGTGCGAGGGCACTTTGCTGTGGACAGAGTTTAGCTAGCAGCTCGCTGGACTTCTTCTTTCACGCCTCTCCTTGGTTTTTAGAAAGTGCTGCATGTTTTGTGTCATAGTGACGGCGGGTATTATTCTCTTGTTGTACAGCCACAGACTGATTACAGATAAGACAGACTGCCTTAGAATTAACATTCCCATGCAGTGTTTGTAGAATGATGGAGGGTCGGTTTTATCCGTTTTAGCACAGCTTTATTCTCAGCTCTTTTCTTATACAGCCACAGACAGGACATGCAGCAGCCATGAACCTTTCTATATGTCTCCAAAACGTCGTAAACTGCCGTAAAACGTTACTGTTGTAAACTGCTGTAACTACTAACATTATCTCAGTATATCTGAAACATATATGACAGTGTTAAAATGCCTCTTGTCTGTAGGCGCTCCATGTTTATGGTTCAGCCCACAAGTTTAACATTACATATGCAAAGGCTCATGGGGGATCTTTGATATGAATAGCAGCACCGTGAGTGAGGTGTATATCCCCATACAGCCCTATATAAAGTAGTGGAGCCCTAACAGGCCTTCGAGCAAACAGAGGTTAACAATCAGTGCTGGCTTATTCTTCATACATTGTGTTTTATGGTTGATCATTCAAGAATGACATAAATGAAAGAGTATTGATTTCTAATTAGCGGGCCAAACCAACCAGTCAGGTGGGCCAAATCTGGCCCGCGGGCCCCACTTTGGGCACCCCTGCTCTAAAGGGACTGGAAGACATGCAGGCATGAAAATGACAAAAATGTTCACCTTCCTGTCCGGCTGCATTAGTTCCTGTTAAATCGGAGTCTGTGGACAGAAACAAGCTGAAGCCACCAGATTCTGCTGCATGTTTTACTTCTGACTTAAATTTCTCTGACGAACGTCAGAACTTTCTTCAACGCAGCGCTGCTGCCAGAGGGCATCCCATTCCTTGTGTCCTAGAGGTAGACATGAGACCATCAGACGGCAACCACGGGACGGGCGGTGATGCAAGCTGAGGTGCCACGGGCAGATGACTAAAAGCAGAAGCAGCAAACCAGGAACCACGTTGATGATCTAACAGGCTGAACTACGACGCTCTGACCCGGCTTGAAACACTCACAATGAAAATGTTGTGGAGATGCTGCAGCCTGTTTGACCTGTTTTCAGCTTTAGTTAAAGTTTCATTTCTGCTCATCAAAGATGAAAATCAGCATCTATGCTGAAAGAAGTAAACTATTCATTGAGTCTTCCTAAATGTGTTGTGAAGCATGTTTTAGGTGGACCCAGACGTGTGTGCAGCGGTCAGAAATCCAACCTGACCGCTACAAACAGAGCTGAGGCACCAGCAAACGGCCGGGAGAAACCGGGCTGCCTCTGGGACAAAGATCCAGCTCTGAACAAAGGAAAACCTGTCATGTGAGAAAATAACATATTTTATTTCAGCTTGCTGCGCGGTGGTGTGGTGGCCTCACAGCAAGAAGGTCGCTGGTTCAAGCCTCGGCTGGGGGGAGGTTCGAACGGTGGCCTTTCTTTGTGGAGTTTGCATGTTCTTCCTGTGTATGCGTGGGTCCTGTATGGGAACATCAGCTTCCTCCCGCTGTCCAAACGCATGCACGTCAGGTTAACTCGTCACTAAATCCTCCCTAGAAGTGAGTGTGAGTGGTTGTTTGTCTCTGTGTTGCCCAGCGATGGACTGGTGACCTGTCCAGGTGTACCTGCCTCTCACCTGCTAACTGCTGGGATAGGCTCCAGCTTCCCTTATAAACAGATAGATATTTTATTTTATTCCAGTGTAGTTTAGTTCTTTATGATTTGTTTTTTGTTTTGTTTAGTTCTAGTTTATTTTTTGGGGGGAGAACAAAATAAAGAGCTGAATGAAGTGATTGTATATTTTGGCCAGTGGTTTTATGACAGAGGTGATGGAGACGGCTGGTGTCGCCTCTGGCTGGACAGACCCGACTGCAGGCTGCAGAGCTCCTAATGTAACCTAGTTACAAAGAACAGGGTGAAGCGACGCTGCAGATCAGGGCGGTTACTGCTGAACACTGTCAGACAGCAGCAGAGAGGGTGCTGACAGGCGTCTGAAAGCAACCATGCAAGCATGGCGAGGGAAGGAGGTGTGGAGGATAATTCAGGATGCTTCTCAGACATACTGTAATGGTGTCTGTAAGTTCAGTCTGACCACAGATTCGCTTCATTTTGTTAGTCTGAGGTTAGAGATAGCATTGCTAGCCGTGTTCTCTCTTGGGCTTGTTTTCTGACACACGGCATGGAAAGGATCATCTGCAGACCAGCTGGTTTTCATCCTGGTGGAAAACACAAAAGACACGACATACCGGCTCCAGCAAAGAGTTTAAAACTGATGTTTGCTAAAGGAGTTCAGCTGGGAGATGTGCACAATGCCAGACCAGAGCTGTGGAACACAAAGCCAAACTCACTCAGCTGATCGGTGCCTGCAGGAACACACAGAAACACACACACAGCTTTGATGAGTGTAAAAGGCCTCTATTCTCACAGAGATAATGTGCTGTGACTGTGTAAAGGGCAGACCCAGTTATTCCAGCTGGGCTAGGACAGTGTGGCGTTTACAGATACCAGGAGGAGGAACTATGAGCCTGGTCTCCTCCAGACTTCTGTCCTCTGATCTGACGTCCACATCCATGACCTTTTTCCTCTACACTGCCATGATTTCTCTTCAGAAAGCCCAGCACAAACGAACTTTAACACACACTAGTTATGGATTTCCTGCGATGGACCTGTCCAGGTGTACCTGCCCCGCACCTGTTAATTACTGGGATGGACTGCTTCCCTCGAACCTTAAGTGGATTAAGCTGTACAGAAAATGAATGAATGAATGAATGAATGAATGAATGAATGTTATGATTTCAGTGCTGTACACATTAAAACATACACATTACTGTTTGTGTTTATTCTGCCATATTGGCACAGATTCAAATGAAACTGCTTTTATTTCTCACATCATAGCTGGTATAATGAGCGGTGGAATGCTTTGTGCATCTGCTCCAGATGCTTAAACACAACCAAAGGAAAAAAAAAAACTATCAGACGTGCAATGAAAATATAAATATGAATGTGTCTAAGTGTGTGAATGTCTGCTGAGGTTCACAGCCTCCCAGACCCTGTTCAGAGAGGTGTACTGTTTTCCCTCCCTGTAGATCTCACATTTGATGAGGGACCACA
>JBAFSZ010000014.1:31781089-31793553 GCA_036919955.1 Melanotaenia pygmaea
TGATATGCTTAATTGGTAGTAGACTTTCAAGCCTGTACCGGTTGGAGTAGAACAACATGCATAAGGAGGATGATGTGCTCAAAATACTCATTTGCCTAATAATTCTGCACACACTGTAATTAACGTAACTTCCTCTCCGTTTTACCTTCGGTTCAACTCTCAGTCCCGGACCTTAACTAGAGTCCGCTACTGAAGTGCCTGCTGCTTCCTGCCGATGCTGCGACCTGGAAGTCGTTAAACAAGCTTGTTCCTCATTTAATGGTAGGTAAAACTGGAAGTAGGATATTCAGACCGAAGTCATACGTTAAACATAACTTTTTATTTCATGTTTTCTTGTTAAACCAAGCTTCGATTACTGTATTTTTAAATCGACCATTTTTTTGTGAAGGATTAAATTCAATAATTGGATTATAAATTTCAGCCCTATAAACTGGGTCTGAAAAGCAGCTCCTCAAGGCCACGTTCACACTGCAGGCTTCAAGGCTCAATTCTAACCTTTGACGTTTCATGTCTTTTCAGACTGTAATTTGAATACAACCTCCATCAGACTCCAGCGAGAACAGTCCTGAAGACGACGCGTCGTCATGCAGCACGCAGTGTTGACACATCCAGCTCCTCCAGCGCAGAATTGGGACGTCGTGACGTTCAGACTGACCTCAGATATGGACCCGATTCAGGACCACATCTCAAAGTGGTCTGGCTCCGTTTTCAAAAAATCTGATTTGTTCTGATAAAAATTACATAAGTTACATAAGCCCAAAACAGTTGGATGTGGAGCACCTTCCAGACTGTTGACCCTACAACCTACAGTTATGCTTCATTTTGTCTCAGAGCGATAACTTGTATTTAGTGCTGCTTTGTTGAAGTAGCCAAACATCAGGTGTCCAGGTTTTGTAAAGATTGACCAAAATGGATTTATTATTGGGAACATTACATGCAAGTCCCGTCAGAAAATTGGAGTTTGCATCAGTTTAACCAATCAGGACCAAGTTAGAAAACCTGTTTATTTATTTATTATGTGACTAGTTTCTCATTTATTTTAATCAAGCAATATTCAGCTTGTTATATTTTATCCTGTAATCATACCACTGGGTATTCTCATCTATCTTTCATTGCCATTGTTTAAATTCAGAATGTAGATAGCTGGAAAATGGAGCTGAATGCAACAGAGTTTATCGTGGTATATAAATATGTATCCATTGCAGTCACAAGATCGTCAAAGGAAAGGAAAAGCTAATCCGATTAATCGATTTATCAATCGATTACAGTGGCAGATTAATCGATTATTAAAATAATCTATAGTTGCAGCCCCACCAGTTTCTGACAAAAGAAACAGAAAAATATAGAAATGAATTAAGCTGGATTAAAATAAATTTACACTTGAAATCTGCGGAGCATGGAGCACCATGCAGAACAGCAGAGACAGAGCAGCCAACACCAGGACTCCTCCCTCCATCTGTGGGCCGTCTGCCAGCCTGACTTCTCATCCTATCGCACTGAGAAGATCTAGGAAGACGAACGGGGAAAGCACAGGCCACCTTTCACATAAATGCTCATATGTGGACAAATAAATGATTATATAAAGTTGTAATACGCTCCTCTTCAGGTGTATAACAACCACGATGACGTGAGTTACAATAAACATGGAGACCAAAGCTGGTCTGAGGGGAGAAAAAAGAGGAAAATCCTACAGATGAGCAGATTAAAGAAGAAAGTAGATTATGACCGGGGTTGGTGCCATCGAGGGCCCTCCATGGGACAGATTTTGACTGTCAGAGTTAAGCTTATGGGGATGCAGGATTTGCTGCTGGGGATAAAGATGGAGGCAGTGATGGTGGTCGTCTTTCACAAGCTACAGAATCTGAGAAAAGAGGATGCAAACAGGGCTGGAAATAAGGCGGAAAGTCAGAAAGACTGCATGCTGAGACCCATCAGCCTTTTCATTAAAACCACCTCCCTGTGGCTCTTCCTCAGGATGACTCGAGGAGAGGCTTTATTTATAAAATGAGCAGATTTCACAGACTGACTCTATAACACCAATAAATACTCTCCACCTTTAAAACCAACAAGTTTCTAACCTGCTCATCGCTGACTTGTTGGTGAGATATCTTTTCAATAGCAGCTGTTTGAACCAGATCCCGACCGATCCCGGGGTTTTGTCTATTAAACGCCAGTATATTCTTAATTTATCCTAAAAAAGTAAATGTTGTCAAGTGTCAGAGTCGTGCAGACGCTGTCAGTAACTACTGCAGCAGCTACAGCCAGACAGCGCTACTCTACAGTACTACAACAGGTACATTTATAATGGCGCTGTAAGTTTAGGAATGACTCAGCATGTCTCTAGTTTCTGTCATGTGATCTGTGCTTCATTGCATCAGTCATGCCTTTCATTTACGTTGCATTGCTAAAGTTGTGCAAACCTAGCTTAAGTTACTCCCTGGCTGTTTATGTTAGCATAACATCACTGTGGCTATGCCAGCCTAGCATAGCATTAGCTAACAGCTTAAAAGCCAGAAAGTAATTGCAGAAGTAAAAACAAAGTCAAATAATAAATGACAGTCCATAACGAGCGTTGATCCATCCACCAGCGAGGAAACGAAAGAGTTAAAAAGAAGCTGGAGGAGAGCAGAGAGGAGATGGAGAAGAGCAAAACTAACAGTCCACCATGAAACAACTCAAAATCTACAATAATTCAGTAAAACAGGCAAGAAAACTACTTCTCAACCCTCATTATAGATAAAAAAAGTAACCCAAAATCCATTTTAAAACCATTGTTGAGGTTTTAACATTCCTCCATGCCTGCATCAGACGCTGCATGCAAGGACTTTGTAAACCACTTCAGAAATATGATCAAAGTTACTTTCCAGTCTTTTATTTCAACAAAATGTTGAAATAATTCCTGGTTGATGCAAAGATGCTTGGTCAAGTTTTCTCCCAACTAAACCAACAACCTGCCTTTGAGGGGCCATCCCCAAAGTAAAAACGAAAAAGTATTTCAGCAATCCACCCTTTCATCCCCACAAAACCCCACTAACCCCTTGTTCCAAATGTCCGCCCTATTCCCTAACCCCCCGTTCCAAATGTCCACCCTATTCCCTAACCCCTCGTTCCGAATGTCCGCCCTATTCCCTAACCCCCCGTTCCGAATGTCCGCCCTATTCCCTAACCCCTCATTCCGAATGTCCGCCCTATTCCCTAACCCCCCGTTCCGAATGTCCGCCCTACTCCCTAACCCCTCGTTCCGAATGTCCGCCCTACTCCCTAACCCCTCGTTCCGAATGTCCGCCCTACTCCCTAACCCCTTCTCCACTACATAGTGACTCATTCTCTTGGCAATTCGGACACGAAGCTGCCTATTTTTTCCTCACCGTAAACCATGTGACTACCGCAGTCACCACGGCAACCACAACCCGCGACAAGATGTCATTACAAATCAAATCCCAAGTTGTGTGTAAATATTTTTATCTTATACCTTATGTTGTATTTTATTCTTTGTTTGCTTATGCATTGTGGGTAATTTTGAGTGCCCTACTTTTTTCTTGACATTCGGACACTCCAACAAAATGGCGTGACCCCTATATACGGCACTATATAGGGAGTAGGGTGCACATTCGGACACAGCCTTTATCTGCACACTCTGGAGTGTTGCTCTTTAATCATCACAGCGCCCCCTACAGTGTGCTGGAGACCAGAGTTCGATTCCCCCAGGGCATGATTATTAACACCTTCCAGTTGGGTCCTCAGGCTACTGCCTTACCCTAACCACTGTAAGTCGCTTTGGATAAAAGCGTCTGCTAAATGACTGTAATGTAGATCCAAACATTCTTGATAACTACCGACCTGTGGCCAACCTACCGTTTTTAGGTAAAATGTCAGAAAAAGCTGATTTCTTTCAACTGCATGAGTAATAAATAAACATAAGATTTTAGAAAATATCAATCTGGTTTTAGGAGAAACCACTGAACCAAGACGGCCCTTTTGAAGATTGTTAACAACCTTAGATTTATTTTAGACTCGCAGAAACCTTCTGTCCTGGTTCTACTGGACCTTAGTGCCACATTCGATACAGTAGATGACCAGATTCTATTAAAACAGAATCTAAGCATAGATACCCGCTCCTCGGGAATTCATGAAATAAAATGTGGGGTTCACCAAGGTTCAGTTTTAGGCCCAATACTTTTTATTTTGTACATGTTGGCCCTTGGGCAGCCAGTTAACATCCTTTTAAAGTGTATTTTAATTTTATTTCAATAAATAAAGAGCCATTCTCTGCATTTAGGAGCAGTGGGCTCCCGGACTCCAGCACCCGGTGAACAATCAGGGGTGAAGGACTTCGTCAGGGTCCCACAGTAGTTTATCTTAGTTGCCAGCCAAGGGACTTGAACCCAGGTGCTCCAGACCCAAGTCCACCTCTGTAACCACTAGGCCACCACTCATCCATTTGATATAAAGTCATGCTGGATTTTACTCCACACATCATTAATGTGACAAGAAACTCGACATTATCATCTTAAAAACATCACACGAGTCGGCCATTTCTCTCTCGTTAGCAGGGAGGTGCTGATGGTTTTATTTCAAGTAGAATAGATTCTGTTAGTAATAAATTCTGCTTTCTTCTTCTTCTGGTTGGCCGTTAGACTGCTATATCTATTCATACATTCATTTTACATAATTTTACCTCCAAATCTGACAGCTGCTACACACTGGTTTATACTGGGATTAAAAGCTGCTAGAGACTGGTTTATGTCCAGGCAGTGGCTGGACAACACACAGAAACATGCACTTTTGCTCGTGAACCTCATCCTCACACCACAGGAATGAAGGTTCAAACATTTGAGCTGACCCAGCTGTGAGAACACTCTGCAGGATCCGTCCAGTTTTTCTTCTTCCTGGTACTTCTCCAGAGCTCAGCACAGGCTGAAGGATTATTACACAAATTTATTTCAAAATGTGATTTATTCATAAACTGAACCAATTTATCCAACACCTGTTTTTCCCCAAATACCAGAACAATATTCTGATCACAGTATGCACACCGAAGGGATTCTGGTTATTTGACACTTGTTAAGCTTTTGTTACAGGTGAATGACAGAAATAAAGGTGGAGTCTCTTAGAGTTGTTCATAGCACGCTGCTACAAACCCACAGCAGCCTCCTAACTTTACACGTCCTGACTACCAGCTCCTCTCTGGAGGCTCTTTTCCTCCATGAAGCCGCTGTGTTTTGCAAAGCAGCCAAATGACAGAGCAGCAGCAGGACAGGCTTCATGAAGGCTCTGCTTAATCAGCGCTGCAGAGCTCGCTGTGTTTCAGCATAAACATCTGCCCTCCAAACACTCACCAGGCCCTCAACATGGACTGGGATTAACATTTAACATGAGACCCTGCCAACAACCCAAAGTCCTCCGTCACACTGAAATAACCAGCTCAATCTGGAGGAGGCTTTCAGCCTTGTCTGGAGAGCTAAACACACACAGAAGCTTTAAAATCCACATCCCTACCACAAGGTGTGTGTGTGCATAAGTCAGAGTAAGTAGAGCTGGGTCTGGATGCAGGTTTCAGAAACTCTCCTACAGAGCTGGAGCAGTCCTCCACCTGAGAGCTGAGAGGACCCAGCAGCAAATATACAGACAGACAGGGAGACAGACACCACAGGAAGACAGACGGACAGAAGGACAGACAGACAGACAGACAGACAGATATTCTTCATGTCCTCTACACCAGTGGTTCTCATCCTGTGGTCCAGGACCCCCCAAGGGGGTCTCCCAAAGAGCTCCGGGGGTCCCTGAGGCTTTGAACATTAGGAGCCATTGTGATTAAAGTCCACATGTCCCTATTTTAAGAAAAACGTAAGGTTCTACGTTAATTTAACCAACTTTGGTTTTAGGGGAGGACAGGACTCAGCCAGAAAAGATTATTTATGGTGAGAATCTGACTTTTGAAAGCATTAAACCAGCACGGTTTCAGCACGGGGTGGGGCAGGGGGTCCCCGGCTTTTTAGTATATGCGTGAAGGATGTCCCCAAGGACAAAAGGTTGGGAACTACTGATCTACACATCACAGTACAGAAACAACAGAGTTCAGTCAGAGGCTTCTTCAAGTCCAGTGTAAGTCAGAAAGGTACCAGAGCTCAATCCTGCCATCAGCTTTCAGAACAAGGAAATATCTTCTGAAGAATTATTGTTTTTTAAACAAAAAACTAGCAGAACACTGGAATTTCCCCTCGTATTAATAAAGTACTTCTCATCATTCATGTATTTAGATTTGTGGAATCATGAACTTCAGGCATCTGGTCTCCATAAATGTTCTAAGACAAGTAACAGAATCAGGACTCAGAACCACTGAGACCGGATCTGATCAGGGTTCTGTTGCCATGTGACTCATCCAGAACGGACCGGACTACTGGGCGGCATCAGTCATCAAAAACAGCCCAGCTCTCTTCACTTGGTGCTGCATCAGGGTGCTTTGACACAGGTCACCAGAAAGGCTGTGGTAGAGTGGTCACAGAGGTTGGCAGTTCAATCCCCAGCTCCAACAAGTACATTTACTGGAGGAGAGAACCCACACGGGAACAGGGAGTAAATGGAAACCAGAACCAGAACATGTACTTTCTGCATCGTGTGGAGCCGCCTTTACTGCAGAGTAATGACCTGGTATCTGCTACCAGGACACCAACATCTGGACTGATGATGTTAAACATCTACTGACAAACGTATCTGGTGAGGAGATCTCAGAGTTTTCTGTTTTCTCATCAGAGCATCGATGTAAACAATGATTCATCTGGTAGGAACTGATTTAATGGCTGGAATCCACCCTGGATATAAAACACTAGCCTGCTTATAAGTTCTAAAAGTTAGTAAAGAAACAGATTTTGTAAAGGCTGTTAGTTTTCTGTTTTCTCAGGGATGTGACATAGTTGTGTTTTCTCTAGTCTTCAGCCTGATCTCGTCACAAGATTATCCTGATAAGAGAAAATAATGTTACATTTCTCAGCATCTCAGCAGCCCCACTGGCTCCGCATTAAGCTAGCCAGCAACAAGGAGGCATAGAGCTCCCCAGACGACCGGTCCTGGTCACGTCGCCGCTCCACAAGCTGGTTTACAGGCTGGCAGGACCACTCTCCACCCCAGCAGGTATTCCTGACTTAGAGTTACGGTGTTTGTTGTAAAAAACCCTCCTTCCTCCATCCTTTCCAGTCAGTCGTGTCGGGAACGCCAGCGGTATTTTTTCCTTGCTTGTTGTTCGAATCCATCCTATGATTGGACCCAAACTAAACAGACCTGTCCCTCGCTTCCTGTCCATGAAACATACACTAAGTGATTACACATGCAGCAGTAGAAAAAAATCTAATGTTTGTTATCTAAACATGAGGAATGCACAGCTGAGTGGCTGAAGGTCAGGAAACAGAAAGGCCTTAAAGCTCCTTCTTCAAACCGCTGCTGCAGTTCATTTTGAAGGCTTCCTCCTCAAAACCTCCATTTATGGCCAACCAATCCGTCACCTCGCTCTCAAACCAAATAGTTTCCACATTAGTTGCCTGGTGATCGGTGAGGCCTGGCCGAGGACCCGTCTGAGCCGAGACGTGTTTTCTAACCAGTTCAGACGTGCTTCATTACAAGACTCACAAAACATGTGAAGCAAAACAAAGTGGCTTCGTTGTCCTGAACCTTAAACTACCGGTCATAACCACGGAGAGATGCACCTCCTCATTTAAAGCAAACAAACTACAAGCCAAGCACGGCTGAGTGCTGACAGGACACAAGGCCTCCTCGCTCCCAGCCAGCAGCAGTATGTAGGGCAGTGCAGGCAGGCTGGGCTTTGTTCCGCACACACCGGACTTTTTAACCTACATAGAGAAAAGCAGCACATCGCAGCATGAAATCAGAGCTTAAGTCAACAATGCGTTCTTACAGTAACGTCAGATAAAGCAAGCAGTGTCTGAACTGCTGATGTGGTTGCTTTTCAGGGTCAGAGAAAACTGCCCTGAACCAAACAAGAGGAACGACGACACGAAGGACCAGGAAAAACTGCACGAGGATAAGGAAGCACGGCTTCAGAAACAGCGCTTCACCAAACTTCATCTGGATGTTCAACAAACACAAAGCACCATAAAGAATTTCACAGTCGTCCACAATTTCAACCCAAATTTACATTAACAGTCAAATGCAGAAGAAAAATAAGGAAAAATACCACAAATGTTACATAAACTGATAAAAATAAACAGTATAACAAATACTTAAATAGTAGTAAAAATAAATTAAATTAAAAATTTAAAGCAATTAATTAGATCTAAAAAACATAACATGTTGAAGAGACCAGGACTGGTTTGTGACAACAGGCGTAAACAGACACGCGTGTAAGAAATAAGGAAAAACATGTGGTTTGCAGCTAATTCTAGGGATGCACCACTTTTCCCTGCTGGTAGGAGGTTTCTCCAGACCCAGCTCAGCTTCTGGTTGGCTGTTAGCCTCATAGCTGGCAGAAAGGGTGGCCTCTGTGGTCCTGGCTACGGAGACATTAGAAGAGTCCGGACTACCAGAGGAGAGGCCTAGCTCTTCATTCCTGATGGCCATCGGAAATGTGCCCGCCGCCCGCGGTCACACCATCTGACTGGTCGCGGATGAGGCGACTAACCATCATTTTCTGTTTCTGAAGATTTACTTTTTATGAAAATCTGGATTTTTTTCCTCTTTTATACGCAGCACAAACTCTTTATACCAACAGATTTACAGTGACGTCACAGTAAGAAACGCTGCTCGCTGCAGAGACAAGCTCCGCCCACAAACTCGTGACAGACGACCTGCGTCAGGTGAGTTATGTCTGCACCGTAAGCACCGGGCGGACATGAAGCCGTTTTTATGGTGAAAACCTTTTGACTTTATTCACTTTCTTTGCTGTCATTCGTTCATATAAATAAAACACTTTAAGTTCAATATTGTTTTTAATAAGTTTCATTTGTTATTATTAAAAGAAAATCCATTAAAATCTGATTTGGTTTGAAAAAACGGGGGCGTTTATTTTTAGCAGCGCTAGCGAAGCCGCTGAATAGAACAGCAGCTTGGTGAAAAACGATGTCGGATTTTCACGCACACACCGCTCGGCGACCAGAACCTTCACGGCTTTTCCACACAGCTGTTGAACGTGTTGGCTGAGGAGCTGCGAACGTTCCTGTAGGCGAATCCAGGAGAATCCGCGTGGCGCGTCGTTAGCGTGTACGACACTCAAAGCCCACAGCGTAGAATTACAGTGAATAGATCTGCACCTCTGGGTCGGGCCCACTGTCACTGATACTGATCTAGAAATGTCTTCAGCACAGATACCGACGTGGTGCATCTCTAGCGGGCATGGAGGGGTAAACAGACACAAAGGAGCAAACGAAGCTGCTGAGGTCTGAGCAGAACTAAACCCTTCATGCTGTCACACTTTTCTATGCAGCCAGTCAGGTTTACCTTGAAGTTACTGGAGTTGACCCAGGAGCTGGCAATGCCGTCCACCATCTTGTCCAGCGCCGTCTGATCCTGCTCCAAGTCGTGGGATTTCTCTTTGTCCAGAACGTAATCGATGATCTCCTGGCCGACCTGCAGCCGCCGGCCCACGTCCTTCTGCAGGACCAGGGCCAGGCAGTTCTCCATGCCAGGCTCCATCATCCTGACCTCTGATGAACCTCCCTCGAGTTTCCTCCGTCTGCCTGGCTCTACGTCTGGCTGCCCTCTAGCAACTGTCCACAGCTTGAAGCAGCAGGAGAGACGGCAACCAGAAGGAGTTCAGCTGGGTGAGTATGAGGTCAGCTGAGACAAACAGCGAGAAAAAAGGAGGAGGTCAGTGTGCACTAAGTGCTTTTACTGTTGTCTCAGCACAGGGCTTCGCTTTGTGCCAGTTTCTGGCTTGCTAGCAAGCTAGCGGCCGTGCCCTAGGGATAGGAGAAGCAGGGCTTGGGGAATGGCAGCAATGCAGCATGTGTGCGTCTGGACAGCAGCTGGAGGACGTTTACTATTCCCTCTCGGTTTTTTGTTTGTTTTCCTCCCCGCTCTTCTTCTCTGGGCCAGAGCGCCACAGCAGGGCAGGAGAAGCGGCGCGAGGCAGCAAATGGAGATGAATGGAGAGGGCTAGCTTACAGCTCCATGTCCTGTTCCTGAATCTGTCCCACGCTGCCCTGGAGGACACAACACAGACAAGTTCAATATATCAATCAATAAAAAATGGAACAGAAATATCATGCTGTTCTTAATAAAAATCATTTAATTAGACATACTGCTCTGATGACAGCAGGGACTGACAAAGTGATCATACTGATTCATTACAGCTTTTAATTTTACATGAATTCAACACGCAGCTGAAGTTTGGCTGTTCTAATGAAAAACTCTTCCTATGCTAAATGTAGGGGATCCACAGTGGGGGGGTGAATGTCCTGTGTGGACCGCCAGCTCCATGATGAGATGGCTTATCTTGTATAAAGATGAAAACCTTGACTGAACCCGATCCATGAACTTTGCTTTTAACCACAGAGAGAGAAAGTCAACACGCCCTCTGAGGCCAAGCTGAATGTGACGTTAACATTGTACAGCAGATGAGACACAGGCCAAAACATCTGCTCAAACCATGACGGGGCAGTTTGACACGGTCTCCCACCAGAATCAAACGTCCGTGCTGCACGGACAGCTTGTGATGCTCAGCTTCAATCATGGAAAACAGAAGCTGGAGGTGCAGTTTCAGAGGAGCCCCAAACATTAAGGACAAGAAGTCTCTGCAGCTTTTTTTCTTTTCCAAACAACCCAAGATTATCAGCCGGAAAGGAATGTTAAACAATCCCTATCAGGTGAGGGCCTTTGCTCTGGAAAGCGAGAATCAAACCCGCGTGCCTTCAGTCAGACATGAGCCACATTCGCCGGACTACGACCTCCCAGCACCACATTGTGTGAAGCTGATTATTCCTGACAGGAAAATCATGTAGAGAAAACAAACTCTCTCAAAATATCAGCTGGGCTTTTCTCCCAGCAGCTCAGTTTTTACGTCCGACAGACAGTAAACACACCTAAACGTGTCAGTCATTAGGGCTGTAACAACCCATCAATCCACATCAGTTCAACAATCGACGATCCAGCAGCATCGATCTCTGGATCAGGATCTAAGGATTCGCTTTGTTCTAACAACCAAAATGTCTCATTTTAATTTGATAAAGAAAATGCTGAATCCAGAGCTGTGGCACTTAGAGTACAGTCAGTCTGTACTGACTGTGAAGCACACGTCATACTTGTTGAAAATGAACGGGATTGTGTGAAATGAGATCAAACCCAGCCCACTTTAAGCTTATAACTGAGCATAGTTTCACATAAAAGCTTCATTCAAAGTTTAATATGTTCTCAAACAACAGAACTTTTTCTGTGTGAAAGGACATTTTTATATCTTCCAGTTTTTACTGAATCACAGTTTAAATTGTATTACATTTTAGAAATTGCTCATGGAGATTGTAAACTCTAAAGCCCATTTATGCTGGATGCAGAAGACAGACGGACGGGTTGTTTCATCCGTCTGCTGCATCGGTACATGCGGAATTTGGCCCGTTTTCAGGGAGCTTAGCTATCCGTCGCGTGACGCCGAAGACGAAGCAACACCACAGCTGACATGCAACCAACAAAACAAACAAACCTGAGAAGAAGAAGAAGATTGGGAAGGAAATAAAAAAGAAGAATGAAGACAAGGACAACAACTGTAGAAATTGTGCGAGCTTTTGAATAAAGACTGTATGTTTAGGGCGTGTTGGGCGGCTGGAAACAGCTTCATAGCGCCGCTAAGCACTCTAAATGTGCCTCTCACAATTATTCAAAACATTCTCAAATTTCTTTCTTGCCACATATACATACCCAAATTATACATCAAAATGTGGCCATTTTTCCATTCTTTCATCCAATGTGACCATTACTGCGATAGGCCTCATACTTCTCTCTTAAATCGCCTCAGAGTGCAGCGTACCCACCGCTGCCTCCACGGACCTCCGGTATTTTTCTTCTACATTCTCTCCTCAGGCTGAGGGATTATTTTAATCTGCCATAAAAACTGCAATTAAGTCATTAGAATCATAAAAATCTGTGTGTTCAGCAAAACCTACTACCACTCGAAGTTCAAGAATTATTCTAAAATGACACCATTTTTAAACACAGTTTATTTCAGGGCTGCGCTCTCCCAGTCTGTCTCTGGGGGAGAGAGAAGACACTGCTGTCATAGCAACGCTAACAGTCAGACTCAGAAGACACAGCTGTCATAGCAACGCTAACAGTCAGACTCAGAAGACACAGCTGTCATAGCAAAGCTAACAGTCAGACTCAGAAGACACAGCTGTCATAGCAACGCTAACAGTCAGACTCAGAAGACACAGCTGTCATAGCAAAGCTAACAGTCAGACTCAGAAGACACAGCTGTCATAGCAACGCTAACAGTCAGACTCAGAAGACACAGCTGTCATAGCAAC
>JBAFSZ010000014.1:31806838-31819882 GCA_036919955.1 Melanotaenia pygmaea
CTTTATGACCACAGTGGAGCATCTTCTGATGCTACTTCCAGCAGGATAATGCACCATGTCACAAAGCTCAGATCATCGCCTGCAGCAGGCTGTAAAACGGACCAAGCTAACTCCGTACTGGGTTAAAAGTTAACTCGTTATTAGCTTAAATAATTAAATGCGGTCCGAACCTAAATGACTATGTTGTTTAATATACTAATAAACAGCAACGAAGCACATGTCCGGAGTTTACCTCGGCCTACCATCTATTATCGACCCACCTTGACGGGTTTCTTCTTCTTCACCTCCTGGACTTTCTTCTTGAACTCAGACTCTTGTTCTGGGTTTAACGCCAACAGTTGCTTAGCGGGCGCTGGACCCGCTTCTGTTTTACTCTCTGTCATTTCTCAGCATTAAATATCCAGGACATACGCTGGAAATGGTTTAAAGAAGTCCTGTGGGCGAAGCCTCCACTCAGCACGTTGCTCCTCCGTCTGCTAACACGTGGTGAAGAACAACGAGCCGCAGCCAGAAGTGTTTCCGCCGCCGTTCGGTGTCACAGCGCCGCCTGCAGGCACGGAGGGTCCTGTCCGCACACAAGTCCAGTTTATATAAACCAGTTTATATGAACCAGTATGATGACCTGCTAAGGATACATCAAATCTGCTCTTTGATTCAGTCCTACATCCTGAACTGAACAAGGACACAGGGGAGAGGAAAAACTCCATCAGGACCAGAACCAGGAAGGAAAACCTCCATCAAGACCAGAACCAGAAAGGAAAACCGCCATCAGCACCAGAACCTCCAGTAAACCTGTGGTGTGAGAGTACACCTGGAACTCTAATCATGACAGGTAAAGTCATAGTTATTATATGAAAGTCACAATTAACAAATAAGAAACCATAATAATGATTATGAGATTTGAAGTCATAATTAAGAAACTTAAAGTCATCATCATTCGATAAAAATCATAATTATGAGATGTAAAGTAATATTTATGAGTTTATAATGAGTCATAAGGAGAAGATTTAATAAAAATATATAATTTTTCTACTTTTATTAACAGACTTCTCTGGCAGTGCTTTCATTCTGTTAGAATATGTATTATCTCTTGAGTCAAACGCTGGCATATTTGTTTAAATTCAGATAATCTCTCATTACTCTGATTATTGTGGGGACGTTTCTTCTTTCTTTCTTAAAGTTGGAGGAGGCTAACGTCTGTGGCAGACTGGATTTTCAACCTGAGAGAAACTGTTTTCTGCTTTTGTTCCATCCTCAAACCATAAACCATGGGGGAAAGAGTATGGAAGCCCATTACCACCACTTGTAAAGTAAAAATAGTCACAAAGTAGCTCATATTTATGAGATAAAAGTAATAATTATAAGATAAAAAGTTATAGTTATTAAATTGAAATTAATAAGTTAAAAGTCATAATTATTACATTTAAAATAGTAATTATTAGATAAAATTCATAATTACAAATTTAATAAGCTTTCTGCATTCCTCAGAGGTACAGATATAAATGGACATCAGCACCATCTCTCAGTAACTTTATTTACAGGTGGCGGAAAGGAGTTTGAATAAAGAGTAAAACGATGATGATGATTTTCTGAGGCTTCCCTGGTTGACCCAGTGCAGTGACTGTGTCTGGCCTGCAGGGGGCAGCAGCGCCTTCATCGCCACATGAAGTCCGTCTGCTCAGAGGAGAAGAAGCGCTGCAGTTTCCGCGTTTTTCCCCTCATGAAGCTGCCGGGAAAGCAGAAGTGAAACAGAGATACGTTCCTCTGTGTTCAGATGGAAACTCCAGCCTCTGACTGAAGACAACATGTCGCTTTCTGCCTGCGTGTTCGTCCTCACCTTTCTAACGCCGTCCTCAGGTAAGCTCCGTCTTTCCTCCTGTTTGTCTGGTGGGATGAATTCTGACTGAAGGCTTTCTAATTTGTAGGAGATGTCACTTTTTATGAGTTGATGAGCTTCAGGTTTCTGTGGGATTTCTACCTATGAACCATCGGAATGATGGGAAATGATTTCTCTGTCACTTTTGTGAGTGTTTGTAAACTTCTGGGATTTGTGGACTTCGCTGTGGGCCAAGCAGGAACTCTGGCCTTCAACTTAAACTATTACTACTGAAACAACTGCAGCTTTCTGATGGAGCTTACTCCTGATAGCTATTTTCCCAGTTAAGGCACTGAAATGGGTAATAATTACAAGGCAGTAAATTTTCACGATGAAACAGGTTTTATTAGACAGAAGTGCCTGAACAGCAGCTCGTGATGAGCAGACTGCCTGGTTTCTTATTCATCATGGCCTTAAAGGTGGAACATGGTCCTCACCTGCTGCCTTTCCTCTCTGTAATACAATGGCAGATTATTGGGTGGTAACATGACGTTTAAAGGTCTGTCCAGTTTTCCAGATGACCAGTGGATGACCAATGCAGAGATGACTAAATATATCACGATTACGTCACGATGACTTAATATTTCTGGGAAAGAACTGAGATGTCGACACAATGTGGAGCTCCGTCACATCTTGGCATCAGATGATTGTCCCAGGAGGCCGTGGACCGAGATCTGCTCAGCCTGTGTTCAGGCTGGATCATCTGAGTTCTCACAGAAACCAGGAGGCAGCTGCTTCTCCCTCTCCTTTTCCTCTCCTTTCTTTCTCTTTGTGTTTTGGGACTGACTTCCTTTTCTTGGGGCCAGACTTGGCTTTTTCCTCTCAGTGGAATAGACCTGGTCCAGGTGTGGACATGATGCAGATCCGCTATTATGGCTGTCTCCAGGGCCCGTTCACAAATCAGGCCCTACATCCTACATCTAAACTTGTAAATATAATTTCCTTTCATGATTATTTTTTTGCTGGTGCTGTAGGTGTAGAAGTAGAATCAGTTCCCACGTGGGCCTTTCAGTGCTGGGAAAACTGACCTCTGCAGATATTTATAGGTTCAGTATGTTTGTATGTTGTTCATTGGCTCGCTAAAAGCAAGTATTAGTCAACTGATTGGACAGACCTGAGGAAGCGGTTCAACGCTAACATGAAGGCGGGAACATGTATCCAATGTCACGCTGCAGGACGCAGCCAGTTTATGCAACTCGTTCCAGCAAGCAGACGAGACCTAACAAGATGTACACCGCTGCAGCTGCTACAGGTGCATGTGTCCTTCCTCCTCCTCCTCCTCCTCACCATCTGCAGCTGCACCACGCTCCGTCCGAGTCGTCCTTACAAAGTGCAGAGTCATGGTTCCATGTTTACTGACAGGGTTTTAGTATGCCGGGTTTTTATCTGCTGAGAGGAAGTAGGTAGCACAGAATGAACCGACCGGGCTGAGTTTGGCTGAACTCTGGTATCTTTTCTCTAAAATGAACTTCTATAAAATACCTGTGCAGGTGAGTTACTGAGCGTCCCACCAGGCTCCCTCTTTGGCTGGACCTAGAAGTTTGTGGCGCGATCACGATGAAAACATCGGCTGTGGTTCTGTGTGAAACTGGTCTCATCCTGACTGTATGAATCATGAGATTAAAAAACCTTGATATTCATGAATGTAAAGTTTTCTGTTGGATCTGTCACAGCTGACACGTCTGTACCCAGCAGCAAGCAGCACAAATAAACATTCTCATTTTTAGGGTTTTTGAGGTTCCCCGACAGCCGTGAGTCCCGGGAAAACGGTACCACTTACCCGCCCTGTCCGACAACCCTGTCAGGACTCCCCGGCAGACCCACCAATGTCCGCCTGACCTCTACCAACATGGACCTGGTGCTGAGATGGGATCCACCTGAAGGGGCATGCAGCGGGCTGACATACACCACCAGGCTGTTGTGAGTTTTCTCAGACAAAACTTCAGCTGTTTTTAAATAGTTTTAAGTCTTTTTAATCATTCAGTGTTCTGAAAAAGGCATTAATTTGCTGTGAGGAGCCTGAATAAAGTTATTTTATCTTCACAAAGACAAATAAATTGAGCTGAAATGAAGAGATAAAGGAGGAAAAACTGGGCTTCTCTGTGGGAGGAAAGCTCAGATCCCAGCGGGTTAAAGGCGTCTTTGTAGAGATGAAATCTGATCTGCTGGTGTCCTCTGAAGCTGTGGGATCAGTCGGAACAGCAACGTGAACGTGTGGAGGTGGCGTGCTCGGTGCCTCGGTGCTTTAGCCACGGGGTTGGAAGAGGACACCTGATGGACTGGGAACCAGAGCAGCTTCTGAACACCAAACAAAGGAGCTGGTTGTTGTCATTCTAATTTTTTCCCATGTTTTTCTAGCCTTTAGTGCAGGGGAAAGGGGGGGGGTGCTTTATCTTTCCCTCCTCCGGGTGGGATGGGTGGTTTCTGCCGCTGCTTCATCCTTTTCCTTCCTGTTAGGAGTTGCTTCCCTCATTTACTACGAAGCTTGGAGGATACAGCTAATGACCCACATCCTTAAAGACCCGGTCCACCACTGGGGCTAATTCAGACCCTCTGGCCAAGAGCTGAAGGCTGGTATCCGCGCTGAGGGCTAGACAAAGACGCAGGGCATTCCTCAGAGAATCAGAGATACCTTCCCACAGTCATCATCACTGATGTCACTCCGTGGCAAAAAAACCTTCCTACCAGTTGAGGCGCTTCCTGTTGGAGTACAGGAACATCTTCTTACGCTCAGACTTGTCTTAACCTCTTCTTGACAAAGCCTGTTGATTTTTGCCTCCTGTCCAAATGAACATAACCAAAATAAAAAGTGCAGCTGGAAGCTGAAGGTTACATACAGAGTAAAAACGATATATCTCCCCTTTTTCTCTTCCTGTCGGAAATGAAATCAGACCTCTCCTGTTTTAGGTCAGCTGGGATTACCAAATTATTCTATCTATTATTTGTATTTGCTAAATGTTGCAATGGTGGGAAAGAATATTTCAGCGAAGCTTTTATTACTTTCTTTAGTCAGAAGTTTACATACACAAAGATTACTCTGCCTTCAACCAATGTGGGAAATCCCAGATGATGATGATGACATGGCTTTGGGGGCTTCTGATAGGTTAGGTTGCCATATCCGAGGTAATTTTGAGGCACAGCTCAAACACACAATTCCTTGTTTGACATTATGGGAAAATCAGCCAAGATATCAGAAAAAGAATTGTGGAGCTCCACGAGTCTGGTTCATCCTTAGATGCAATTTCCAGATTCTTGAAGGTGTCATGTTCATCTCTTCAAGCAGTTATCCACAAGAATAGACAACATGGCACGTCCAGCCATCGTACCACTCAGAAGGAGACGGTTCTGTGTCTCAGAGATGAACGTGTTCTGGTCCGATGTGCAAGTCAACCCCAGAACCAGAGCTAAAGACCTTGTGAAGATGATGGCTGATTATTCACAATCAAACGAGAACCAGGAAGAAGCCATTACTCCAGAAGAAACACAACAAAAGCCAGTTTACAGTATGCAAATGCACACAGGGACAAAGACCCTCATGTCTGGAGACATGTCCTGCGGTCGGATGAAACTAAAGTGGAACTGTTCGGCCATAGTGACTGTCGCTACAACCTGAAAACACCATTCCAACTGTGAGGCATGGCGGTGGCAGCATGATGTTGTGGGGCTGTAGGAGGAACTGGTGCACTTCATAAAACAGAAGCATCATCACAAGCCATCGGCCAAGAAGTTGAAGCTTGGAAGAAAAAGGATCTTTCAAATGGAGCAAAGTAGTCACAAAGTGGCTTTAGGACAACAAAGTCAACGTTTTGGAGTGGCCCTCACAAAGCCCTGTTCTCTACCTCGTAGAACATTTGTGGGCAGACGTGTGCGAACAGAAGTTCTGTTAAAGAAATCATCTTTTCCACTTTGAAATAACAAAGGAAGAAATCTAGTAAAATCCAGATGACCCAGATTTCCTCCAACACTTAAACGCCCCACGCGTGCAGGAAGTGAGGCTCACAGGAAGCATCGACTCTGTCGATAATTGATTGATATTTTGTGTATTTGAACACACATTTTTTGTGTGTTACTCATCACATGATTTGCAGTTTGCAAACCACGCAGGAAGCAGCACAAGTTAAATTTCCTTCGTTAGAGGAGAAACGCAGAAATTCAGGATGGAAAGCAAAAGAGAAGAATTCAATCAGCATGGAGCCAGCCCTCAGCCTCTGTTACCGTGGTGACGGTACGCTGCATCAGAGACACAGAACATAAAATCTGAGTGATGACGTGACATGGGTTCTGTTTTTTAATCCTAGGAGCTCAGCTTCAGGCTACAGACCCGGCTGTTTAAACATCTCAGCCCTCCAGTGTGACTTCACCTCCATCATCAGCCCTTATGGGACCTATACTGGAGAAGTTCAGGCGCTGTGGGGCACCGCCAGTTCAGACTGGGAGAAAAGTGAGGCGTTTACTGTGGACAAAGAGAGTGAGTTGAAATTTAATCTCATGTTTTAGTATTCAGCTGAAAACCTGCTGATCTGCTTTCAAACATCTACTGAGCCCATTTAAAGCAGCTGCTGCAGCGTGTTGCCTTCACTGTTCAAAAACATAGAAAGATAAACCTTTGAGAGACTGAAAGGAGATTTTCATATCTTTTACGATTTTGCCCCAAATCCCTCCACACTCTAAATCTGTTCCAAACATTATTCAGAAAGTTTTTCAAATGTGTCTCACGCCCAGAGTTTTCCCCGTCCATCCATCATCTGTACCGCTTTGTCCGTTAAGGGTTGCGGGGAAGCTGGAGCCGGAGTTGCCAACGTAGTGACTTTGTGGCTGTATTTAGTGAGTTTTCAGACCCTCTGGCGAGTTTTCTGGTGTTATTGGAGACTTTTGGAGACGGAGGTGAATGAAGGGAGTTTATCTCAACGAGGAGCGGTGCTGGGCCTCTCATACGAGGTTGGTCTTCTCGCAGCAGCAGCAGCTGTATTCAGCTTTGGATGATTTTCTTGACATTTAGCTCTTACAATAAGATCGTATTGTTGACAAAGTTTTCCAAAAAGTCCACTCATTTTGTCCTCTTTTGTCCTCTTTCTGCTCTTTTCCGCTGTGTGACTCAGGAAAGTAAAGTCTTGCCTGTGTTTGACCGGTCGTATCTCGCGATCGCAGCGGCCTACTGTAATAAGCCTTATATGAGCGCAAAGGCCATTCTCTCTGCTTTCAGGAACTGTTTGAATGACTTTTATGGCACAAACGGTCTAGGGATTACGGTAGTTAGAACAACGCATGTTTAATCTGTTGGCGCCGACATGGTCGGTTTTAAAGCGTTAACCTCCATTCTGCAAAAACTCTGATCCTCAGACCTACATGCAACTATCATGAAGACCTTCACTGCTGTCATTCAGTGTCTTTATACAGACACACACCTCCTCTCTCATTTCTCACACACACACTATACATCATACTGCAGGTGTATCTCCATGTCACTGTCTGCCTCCATCACACTTGTAGGTGTGGCTATGTCCCTGCACCAATCAGGTAGCAGCAGCTGCTTTGCCACCCATCAAAATTTCTCCAGAAATTGCCTAAATTCAGGCTGCGTGGTGGTGGTTAGCACGGCAGCCTCACAGCCAGAACGTTGCTGGTTCGAGCCTCAGCGGGGGGAGGTTCGAACCTGGGGGGCGGTGGCATGTTCTCTTCCCATGTATGCGTGGGTTCTCTCCGGGTTCTCCGGCTTCCTGCCACCGTCCAAAGACATGATGTTAGGTTAACTGGTCACTCTAAGTCCTCCCTGGAGTGACCATGTGTGGTTGTTTGTCTCTGTGTCGGCCCTGCGATGGACTGGTGACCTGTCCAGGTGAACCTGCCTCTCACCTGTGAAAATGCTGGGATAGGCTCCAGCTTACCCGCAAACGTTTGTGGACAAAGCGGTGCAGAGAATGAATGAAGGGGCCTAAATCAATACTGATTTGTTAATAATTGTGATGTAACATCTCAGTCTCGGTTCTGGCTGGTCCAAACCGTCTTTAAACTGGTTGCTCTGCGCTGTGTGTGGGAATAAGAGAAGAGACGGCTTGTTGTTCAGACTGCTTTATTCTGAACTAACAAACATGCTGCTCACATGGTTGACTCTCACAGGTGGTTCATACGCAGCACACTATAGCAGCCAGAAAGCCTCTTTTTGGCTTGCACCATGCATAAAAGTACACCTGAACCATTGGTCCTATTATATCAGTAGTAGAAAAAAATAGTAGCACTCATGTTTACAAAAAGGCGCCTGTACAACCTATAGTGCTGCAACGAATGACCTACCCGGGCTTCTCTGTCTCATCACTGGCAGCGTTCTGCCACGGCCGGGGGCGTTTACTGAGAGAAGACAGCCAGCATGGAAGTGGAATAATATCTGTTACTCTGTTACACTGACGAGCAGCACATTATGTCGTAAAAACATAGCAGTGTTTTCCATCGGGGACACCTCAAGAGAGAGAAAATCTGCTCAAATTCTGTAGTGCGTCTTTAAGATCAAGGTCAAGTTTATTTAAATAGCATATTTTCCACACTGCATGCTGTCCTTTACAAGCTAAAATTATAACTAAATAACTTAAATATGTGACAGTCATACAACAATCACTTGAAATGCTTAAAGCCCGGCCATGTTTGTCTTCAGTAGAGATTTAAAATGATCCAGTGTTTGAGCCAATTTGATATTCGTGCTCAGATTATTCCAGTCTGGGAGGAGACTTTAAAACAAGCAGTAAATATGATGATTTTAACTGTTTAAATTAGCTGCCTTTAATGTAAATAAAAGGTAGTTACTCAGAAGTATTGACTCAGAGCTTCTGAGCTTATAATAGAAGTTTTATGATAGAATGTATTTTTATTGTGATCCATGGAGGACCTAAACAAAGGGTTTTATTTCTGTTTGAAGGTTATATCAGCAGGTGGCAGCAGAAGATAAAACTCTATAAAACAGTTAGAAAAGCTTCATCTTTACCAGAAAGAACCTTGTTTCCTCCACAGCCATCATCGGACCCCCCAGCGTGACGCTCCTCTCCAGCGGAGGAAAGCTGGAGGTCTTCATCAAAGATCCAGTGTTTAAAAACACCACACTGCAGCAGGTATACCACAGAGTCACCTACAACATCACCTACTGGAGGGAAGGAGAGGGAAAAAAGGTGAGATCTGTTCTGGTGTAAAGGCTGTTGGTCATCGCTGATGAGATTTATCTGATGTTTAGATGGTTGAAAAACATCTGCTGCTGCCACCTGCTGGAAGGTTACAGTAACAGACGGCATGCAGTCTTATCCTGATCTACAACTGTTCATTAAATTACTCATTTAAAAGGGCAATAAGTGGAAATTTATCATCTCTAAATTGAAGAAAATAAAAAACTTTCGGGTGTTGCCAGCAAGACGGCAGCAGAGAGAAACTGGCCCTCTTTCCAAAGTAATTTGATGCCCCAACAAATCAAGGATTTTATTCCTTTATAATCCAAAACTGGACAGTGTTTGAACCAAGCAGCAATCTCCAGCGGTAAAATGTGAAGCCTATGCTGAAGTTAAAAAAACTGCAGTTCCCCCCTCGTCCACTAGGGGTTCAAAAACAGAACAAATCCCCACAGACTCCATGTTAAAAAGACCAACTTCACAGCAGAAATCAACATGTTAAAAGCCTGGTACAAAAATCATTTTAGGATTAATAGGTCAAGTTTACCTTCATGACAACTGTGAGGGGATGAATTTTTTTCTAACTCGTCTGTTTGGATGTTATTTAATTTAATCTTGAAATTCTGCATAATTAGGGGCGTGTCCTTTTGATTGACATCTATCCAATATCCATGGAAAGAAGGGAGAGTTTTTAGCCGGCTAACAGCGCATCTTAGCTTTAGCCTGTCAACTTTAATTAGCCAGTTAGCTCTCGTTAGACGTCACGTTAGAGCCAACGCGGTGGCTCAGTTAGCTCTTAGCTACAGGCAGCTCAAAGTTTGTTAGACATCAATCATCCACCCCACGGTCTCCTCTCAGCTCCAGCTCTTTGCCCGTTTTTTGTTTTTCCTGGGACTGACAGCAGGCGTGACGCTGCCAAGATGGTGACAGTAGGAACCGTCCAACGAAATTTACTTTTTCTCTTCAGAAACCTACGGGTGACGTCACGGAGGCTCCGCCCATCTTTTATATACAGTCTATGTTTGGGAGCAACGATGTCTAAGGCACAAGAAAACCTCGCAGCAACCTGGAACACACAGCAAACGGACAGAGGTGCTCGTTAGCTAACCATGATGGAGACCACTAGGGGAAATCAAGGCAGTAAGAAGAGACAGGGGACTTGGGCCTGATTGTGAGTGAGTTGAGAGATTTTTGTCAGGATAATAACTCAACTCAAGGAGAGATGAAATGCAGAAAAAGGCAGAAGAGAGGATACACAATGTGGAGGAGACCATCTTAGAAATGCTGCAGCTACAAGTTCAGCTGGAAGCTAGAATAACCAACCAAGAAGGCTGCTCAGGACAGGAAATATCTGAATATACAGCACATCAGAGGGTGCAGAATAGAAATCCTCCTCTGTGAGCTCTTGTTGAAAAGCTTCTGCAGGAAAACCTTGAACATGACGAGGCCCCACCATGCGATGCGACCACAGCCGACAGTCGACATACACCTGAGTAACATTTCTCAACTTCAAGGCCAAAAAAGTTATACTCCATGCAGCATGGTCAAAGAAAGGGTTCATTTGGCAAAGGAGATAAACCCACTTGAAGCTACGCACCTCGTATTCTACAAACACAGGGAGAATTTAACGACATACGGAAGATTTTAAAAGCAAGGGACATTCTGTTTCAGACTACGTATCCAGCCAGGCGTAAGGTCAAATAGCAGGGAGGAACGAAGATCTACAAATCACTGCAGGAGGCGACAGGGATATGAATAGAGAGGCTTCCCCGTTATGGTCAGTAGGAAACCAGAGATGCTGATGAAGCAGCTGCAGCAGCAAAGGTGCACATGGTGCACCAGAGAACACCCCTTCCAACTGCAAATAGAAACTGCAGATCTACATCAGGGACTCTCCACCTGCCGTTACAGGACCAAGACACAAGGTATGGTGGTTAGCACCGCAGCCTCACAACAAGAAGGTCGCTGGTTCGAGCCTCGGCTGGGGGAACGTTTGAACCTGGGGGTGGTGGCCTCTCTGCATGTTCTCCCCGTGTATGCGTGGGTATAACAGGTGAGAGGTAGTAAATGCTGGGATAGGCTCCAGCTTACCCGCGACCCGTAATGGACAAAGTGGTACAGAGTATGAATGATAAATGGACTTAACACGCTTCATTTAACCAAACATAAACAACTGGGTGAGCAACAACATTGTTGGAGACAATGCGGGCACCTGAACACCAACCAGTCTCATATGTTTTAGCCATGTAAGAACATACGTTGAATCTGGGAGAGGGGTACTAGGAGTTATGGAGGAAAGTTTGAGCTATAACATCCCGAATGATCCCTGGTTTATATTTCCTCGGACAGATACCAGAAGAAGGAGGGGGGTAAAGGAGACACGTGTCTGTAAAATTTTATCTCTGGCAGCTAAAAAAAACATAAGAAACTGGCTAAAGGCAGACCCACCACTGGCTGGACATCGGTGCAGAAATTCAGCTGTCAATGGATCAAATGACCTACAGTCTACGACTGAAAGCAGAGATGTATTTGTGTAAACAAATAGTGTTTCCCCCTTGTTCTCATTGTTTTTTTATTATTAATTTTGTACCAATTAATCTTTTTTTGTTTGCCACTGATTGAAAATTAAGTCAGAAGAGGAGAAATAGCTCCAGTGGCTGGTCCCGTCTATGTTCAGGGTGGAGCTGTGCCAAGTCGAACAGGACCGTTCCAAAAAAGAGAAACGTGTCCGTGTCATGGTGTGATTATCCCACCTGCTTTTACCTCATTCCCTTCTTTCCTCCCTGCCCTCTAGAGGCAGCTGAGGACGTGGAATCTACCTCTCAGCCTAACAACTGCTTTTGTTTCCTACAGACCACAAGCATCATCCAAATACAGCAGAACCGGAAAGTTCTGGATGAGCTAGACCCCTTGAGCAAGTACTGCGTCCAAGTCCAAATCAACACAGTCAGGAATCCAAGACCCAGCAAGGCCAGCAGCATCATCTGTGAGAGCACCAGCAGTGGTAAGAAACTCTGAAATCATCAGTTCTTTAGGCGTTGATGTGAGAGGTGAGATGGACTAAATCAGCTCTGCTGCTTTCAGTTACCTTCAGAAGGTAAATATGTTTTTAAATCAGTTCCATCTGGTAGGAGCGGTCAGAAGAAAGACGCTACTGACAGAAGAATTCAACAGAAGTCACATAGGAGACTCTCCAAACATCAGAACAAGGTCTCCTGGTCAGAAGAGACTAAAACTGAACAAAGCCAACACCTGTCACCCCCCCGGTGAAGTAGGACCGAACGCTTCATCATCTTTAAATCCAAATTGCAATTTTAAACATTGCAATTAGCAAATCACAAAGGAGCACAAGTATTTTCATGTGTAGCATCATGTCTGATCCAGGTTTCACACCTGAAGCATCCACCTGCTTCACTTCCCTGTCCTCTTTCCCGTGGGACAGTCGTTTAGGGCGACCACATGTCCTCTTACCAAACATGCCTCTTTTTCAGCTAAAAAAATTAATCCAGCTGGGTTTTCAGATTTGTCTGGGATTTTGGTCCATCTCAGCCTCAAATTTGTTTCCATCGGATCTGAGCTGTGTTTCATTACTCACGCTCATGAAGTAGGGGAGGATGCAGCCACAGCACAGAGAGAACAGAAAAACTCCAGAGGTGAGGCCAGGTGGAGACTAGACAGGGTGAAGGCAATGCGAAGGTGAGGACAGGTGGAGACGAGACAGCGTGAAGGTTTTGCGAAGGTGAGGCCAGGTGGAGACGAGGCAGGGTGAAGGCGTGCGAAGGTGAGGCCAGGTGGAGACGAGGCAGGGTGAAGGCGATGCGAAGGTGAGGACAGGTGGAGACGAGACAGGGTAAAGGCAATACGAAGGTAAGTACAGGTGGAGACGAGGCAGGGTGAAGGCAATGCGAAGGTGAGGCCAGGTGGAGACGAGGCAGGGTGAAGGTGTTGCGAAGGTGAGGCCAGGTGGAGATGAGGCAGGGTGAAGGCGATGCGAAGGTGAGGCCAGGTGGAGACGAGGCAGGG
>JBAFSZ010000014.1:31835422-31848813 GCA_036919955.1 Melanotaenia pygmaea
TGTTTTCCCTGCTAAATTTTACTAATGCTAACACTGTGAATTTTATTAGCAAAGGCGCTCACTCTGAATCCCCAGTGAGCTCTCGGTGTCTCGGCCAAAGCTGCTGTTGTGTTCCGGCATGTTTGCGCACACACTTCCACCAATGTGCTCACGAAGCAACAGATAGTGAAGTGTTTGTGTGTGCTGTGTGAGGGGAGCAGTTACTCCCTCCCCACTCACCACCACATCAGTACACATCTCTATCTGCTTCTCTCGTCCTGCTGCATTAACACAGAAACCTCTTTTTCCTCCCGGTGGCAGACATTTACTTTGGCCGCCGCTTTTGTCCTGGGATCTTCAACGATTCCCCACAAACAGCTCTGAGTTTTCTCTGCCCACCCAGCCTTACATACCTGCTCCTCCATACACAAACACCATCTCAATGCCTCCCAATGTGAAATAACATCCCTTCATTTAAACTTATAGTCGTTTACCAGTTTCTTCACTTCTGATAGTTGAACTGGTAATACTACAGACAGCTTGGTTTGGTTACAGTCCAGCTTATTTCTCTTGTGAAGGGTCATTTCTCAGATTTCTACCTCAGTCACTGCTGAGTTCAAATCTGCGTGTCAGGATGACGTATCCTGTTCAACGCAGGCTCAGGAACCTGGCAGATGATGGAAAATACCACTAAAAACCTCTTTTCCAGAAGGGGAACACACTCAGTGAAAGTTGTTCTAGAGTCAAATAAAGTCAGAAAAGTTTCTAACTGTCCAATAACATGGTTCTGGAAGATTCTCCAGTTAGCAGATTACCTGGTGACAGGTGAGACAGTTCTCCCAAAATCCCACCAACATGTCAAGTGTGGAGGAGCTAATATACCAGCGAAGGTCGATTCTAACATCAAGATGGGCTGGATGAGGCTGGACCACTTCCACATCTGAGCCAGTCTGACCATTTGTCCCTGATTTTCATCCCTGCATAAGCCCCCCCTCAAAAAAACTGCTCTTACCACCAAAAGCTGTGGAGACCTGGCCTGATGGTGCCTCTCAACAGCTGCAGGACTGCTTTAGGAGGAACAACTGGAACATTTTTGAACACCAGATCTCGCAGTGTTCACTGGCAGCATTTTATGTTACATATACTGTGGACAGACGAGTCCGGGCCTACCCTAACTGGATGAATCCGGAGGTCCAACAGCTGCTGAAGGAAAGGAACACCACCTTTAGGTCTGTGATAGGTTTCTCCACAGGACAGCCTGAGCCCACTCCAACTCCACTTTATTTATAAAGCACTTTTAAAACAACACAGTTGACCAAAGTGCTTCACACCAAAATAAATCAGTAAAACAGTAAAAAGAAAATATAAAAACATATACAGTAAAACAGTTTAAATAAATAACCATCAGTCAAAATAATCAGTCAAAAACCAACATCTCAACCAGTGTTAAAAGCCAAAGAGTCAAAATGAGTTTTAAGCCGTGAAGAGGCCTCCTGCATATGTGGAAGCAGCTGGTTCCACCGTCTCGGTCAAGCTACAGAAAAAGCTCGGTCACCTCTACGTTGGTTGAGGGGACAGTTGACTTGTCGGCTGATCTGAGAGAGCGTGGTGGTGTGTAAGAGGTCTGCCAGATGTTGTGGGGTGAGACTGTGGAGACACTTAAAAACAAATAAAAGAAATTTAAAATCAACTCTAAAACAAACGGGAAGTAATTTGCTCTCATTTTTAGTGCCAGCTAAAAGTCGCGCCGCTGCTTTCCGGACCGGCTGCAGCCGATCCAGGAAGGCCTGACCAAGCCGTCCAGCCCAAGAGAGGCATCAGCAAAACGGTTTATAAAGCGCCTTACATTATATTCACACATTCACACACTGATGGTAGCAGCTGCCATGCAACCCATCAGGGGTTCGGTGTCTTGCCCAAGGACACCTCAACATGAACTCGACTTGGCCGAGGCTCAAACCGGCACCCCTCAGGTTACAGGAAACCACGCTACCTTGCGGAGTAAAGCGGGAGGACAGCAACAACAGCCGGCAGCTGTGGCAGGAAGTCCAGCAACTCACCAAATACTTATTCATACGTTTTTACACTAATTTAATAGATGAAGTATCTGAGTGGAAATTACTTTTAAATCTTTACTTGTTTTTTAACATGTTAAACAAAAGCAACAGAACAACAACAAAAATCATTACAATTCAACATGCTCAAACAGGAGTGGGAAGAAATGACAATAGAAATCTACTCTATTCTATGAAGGGAAGGCAGCTGAAACTCTGGCTGGGACTGAGCAGCTGGTCAGAGCCGAGCTTGGGTCAGAGTGGTCCTGGTCAGGAGCCGTTGTCATGACAATGCCTCATCCGTTTCCTCCAGGAAATGCTTCTGTCTCTACATGCTGACTGTTATCAGCATGATCAGAGAAATGATCTTTGGTTTGCCTCGTGGTTCTGGTCTCTACTTACTGTGGTTGAAGGAAAGTAATCAGAGTATTTCTGCACAAACCAAACTTTCATTAGCAACGAGTATGTTTGAAAGAGGCTGAACAGATCATGGATGTTATTCATGGTTTCTGTTGGAAGTGTTTCTGTTTCCGGCTCAGCTGTGATCCAGCTCCGACTCCTCATCAGTCACCTCCAGGAACCTTCCAAGAAAACTCAGTTCTCAGACATGTGGAACCTCAGACTGTTTTCATGCACAAAAGAAATATATATTTTTATTTTCCGTTATCAGAGGTTAAAACCTGGATGTTGACAGAAGTTATTTGCTGTCTTGTGACCCTCAATGAGCTCCAACTGCGATGACACCAACTGGAGACGAGCACAAACCTCCAATTAAAGCAGTTTCACTTCAAACACACACACACACACACACACAGCTTCCACACTTCTCTCTGCTGGCCTTTCTTCTGCACCGTACCACTGTTCTCTGGAGGGTCTGTAATTATGGCTCTCTATATAAATCCAGATCCCACAATTACATCCAGCTTCAGATTCAGTCACACAGAGCAGATGCACACACACAAACATATTTACATGTACACACACACATCTTATTAACACACACTTCAGCCTGAGCAACATCTGTTTTCTCACCCCGCCGGAACCTGCTCACTCATTCAATTATAACCTCCACCTGTAAAACACTCCTTTACTCAGAGGTGAGACTGGTGTGTGTGTGTGTGTGTGTGTGTGTGTGTGTGAAATTTGTTCTTGGTAAACTTTGTTTAGATCAAGTTTATCCTCCAAAGAACTCTGACCTAAACGGGTTTGTCGTGGATGCATGGGTGAAGTAGGTGGAGGTTAAAAGTGGCACTGTGGGCAGTGCCCAGAGGGAGGAGGCGGTACCAGCCTACAGGGTCAGCAGGTCGTCTCCTGCTTTATAAAAGGCAGCATTAGCCTCTTCATCACAGAGCCCCCTGTACGGGGGGGGAGGGGGATCCTACAGTCCAGAAGATGTTAGCAGCCACCAGGAAGCAGCAACGCTAACATGTAGCATAGCAACATGACGGGAGAAACTCAGCTAAAGACTCCACCAAGCATCGGCATCCAAAACAAACACAGTTCAAACCCCAGCAGTTCTACAGGAATGTAAAACAACCAGGAGAACATCTCTGTCCACTTTACAGCTTCTGATCATTTCTCCACACAAACCAGGAGTCACATGACAGCAGAGACTCTGCTGGTCCGAGATAGATTACTGATAGATACTAGATTACTCCTAGGATCACAGTAATCTCACGTCTCGGCTTTCTTAAGAGACCAGGATTATACGTACAGCCCTGGTAGTCGTGAAGCTGTACTTAATTTATTCTGGAGATGTCATCTAAGAAAAATAGTTGCATCAACCAGCTGTAAATCAGACAATACCTGCTTTAAGATCTGCTCCTATTCAATAATAAGAGCAGGATGAGGAGAAGCAGGTGGAGGAGAAACAGAAAACCAGCGTCTTGTTAACCATGCTAAACTAGCGAGCTGCAACACTCCGACCAGCAGACGGAGGCCACATAGACAATCCCACGCAGACGCTTAAAACGCTGCTGATTGTTCATACTTGATGTTCATGATATATACGTTTTGTACATCCTACGTAGAACCTCTGGAGATACATCGAGTATACTCGATATGTCGCCCGCCCTAGTTTGAGCGTCTCGGCGTGGCAGCAGATGCAGTGTTGACCGCTACACAGGAAACTTGTAGCATGTGATTGCTGGTCAGCTGGTCTCTGTCTGAACTCAGCTCAGTAAGGTGAAGTGAAAATAAAGAGCAGAGTTTTAACTTCCTCAAATCTGAGCTTGTGTCTGCGTCATCTGCCGTGTTGCAGCATAAACCCCCCAAGCCGCAGTTTCTGTTGCGCTTCCCGTTTTCTCCCTGAACACACCTGAAACTGGAGCAGCTCTGTAAACAACTCATGTACTCGACCTCGGCTGGCAGAGCCGTGAGCTCGGCAGAGTGTGGTTTATTGGTTTAACTTGTGCAACAAAGCCCTGCAGAGTTTCCTGTGTGCACAGCAGACCTTTCAGTCACATGAGAAGTACAAAAATACCGACTTCCTTTCAGCTGCTTTGATGTCGAACAACAAGCGTGTCTGAAATCTGGTTTGAGAAGTACAAATAACACGAACCCAGCTTTATGAAATGTGAGTGTATGTAAGGTTAGTAAAGTCACTGAAAGGGAAAAATAGTTTAACGCTAGCAAAACGTCGGGTTTACAGTGACAGTAGATCTGGCTCGAGCTGGTCGACCATGGACCCACAGCGAGCAACCGGACGTCTCCATGACACATTTCACTGCTCACAAGTCTGCGTGTTCGTGTTGAGTCAACGCACGGACACAGAAATGATCACGTCTGAGTGTGAGCAGGTGTTTACAGTCTCACAACTCCCCTCCTGTCTGTGGATTTTTGTCTAGTTGGTGTTTTTTTTTATGTCTTAAGAGCTTGAAAACAGATTCAGTCGACAGCGTGAGCAGCATATGTCATAGTGGTAATACTAAGTAATAATGATGATGATGATAAATAAAACAGCACAGAAAGGTTCAGCTCATCAGCAAACATCAGACTCTGGAACAAGACTCGACTATCCGTTAATATATATTAATAAATCTAATAAAGTCTTATTTACATTTTTTCCTGCTAGAAAATATTTAAAAATTGATGCAGTACTTTCACCACTAAAATGCTTGTAAAGTAAAGCTGATGAAATTATGGAGCTATCTGGTCTTCTGAACATCCCCAGAGAAGAATCCTAAAACCCAAACCTTTGGGTGGAGTCTGTTCTATCAGTACGACTGCCTGAACCCGTTCGTCTCCCCTGAAACCCAGTTTACTTGGTTAGTTTTCAAAAAGATGACACCACCACGTTTACTGGTTTTACTGCATCCTGTCAGATGTTTCGTACAGGCCAGGCGTATATTTAATGTTCTGCTGCTTTATTAAGTGAAACCACTTGTCTCCTTCAGGCTTTGCCCCAGCATATGCTGAGCAAGAAGCTCAACGTGGTGAACGTGTTGGACCTGAAAGCCTGGACCTGGTACTGTGTGAGCATCCAGACCCGATACGACTTCTACAACAAGAGCAGCTGCTTCTCGCCACCAGTGTGTGTGCAGACTGAAGGTAACACATTAATCAATGCACACAAGGAGGAGAAATGTTATATCATCTATATCCAAGATGTTTGAAGTTCAGCGGCGGCCATTTTGTTTTACTGCTTAATGAGCGACTTTCAATAACAAACACAGACACTGAACTCATGTTCAGCCCTTCATTCAGCCACCTTTTTAACCGTCTGAACGTTTCTAAAACAAAAAAGAAATCAGCTTACAGGCCTGAACGTCGTCAGTAAATGCTAACAGAAAGAATCATCAGAAAATCTGATCAATCAAAATTTAAATAACCTTTTGAAGAAAACAAATAAAAGGAACCGCTCACAAGCAGTTTTACAGCCACCTTCAACCGGGTTCGTGTGCACCGCGTTCCGGCTGCGCCGCAGGTTCGTTCTGACCACCAGCACCACAACACACAGCTCAGTTCAGATCGGGCCAGACAGGAAATCAGACACAGGAGCAGTGTAAAGCATCCTGTAAGTTTCAAATTAAAAGCCTTGTTAGCTTCACTGTTAGCTTCACTGTTAGCTTCACTGTTAGCTTCACTGGATTCAAACATTGGTATCACTATGAAGTTTTGTAGGGGAAACACTGGTGTGTGCTGAAGCTACAACACCGGCTTTCAGCTGGATGAGGAGCTTGAGGAGACCAGACGGCTAGCACACCTCAGGATGGGAGGGTGGCTGGAGATGATTGAACCAAATACACGATTCTGAGCAGCACAGTCCCACAAAGCTTGGCGTTTCCTTGTGAAGGAGAAAAAAATGTTACTTAATAAAATGGTTTGTGTATGTTGTGCACTGTGCCGCGTCCCACAATGCACTGCGGGTGACGTATGTTCCCACGCTCTGTTCTGCGGCTCCAGCTAGGCGTATTGCCGTCGTGGGCGCTTCGCGTCTAACCTGTTTTATACCAGGCGCTCCACTAAATTTGTGCAGACAGGAAATCAGACACGGGAGCAGTGTAAAAACTTCTGGTATTTTTCAAAATAAAAGCACCACGTGCAGATCTGCTGAACCATGAAAACATGACATGTTTTACCAGTCAGGGGGTCTCGGTGTCGACACGCTCTCGGTGCAGATTGCCAGGCCACGGAGGCCGGAACAAACCTGCGGCGCAGCCGTAACGCGGCGTACACGCACCCGGTCTAAAGGAGGGGTGATGCGCTGCCAGTGTGAGGTGACGTACCGCGGAGGTTGAAATGAAACCGGGTGCACACGGACCAGGTGGGAGGACTGGGCTACCATGTAATCACCACTGAACAGGAACAAACTGGAGCAAAAATCAGCTCAGCCCACTGCGGGGGATTTTTTTCTCACCCCCACATCGTATTTTTTATTTATTTATTTTTTTTTGGTAACAGTTTCCTCCGCCTCTCCTTGCTGCAATTTTTTTTTGCAATACACGTGCTCTCTGTTGTGGTTTCAGAGGGGCGGGGCTTGGTGACGCAGCGTGATTGGTTGGGAGGAAGTAATGACTGTAGTATGAAGCTACGTGTAGGCTATAATTAAAAAAAGAGAAACTTCGTTTTTCTAATAAACCTTTTATGGAGCCCTTTTTTTATTGTACCACACGTCTATCTATAAATATAGTTATGGAATTTTTTCCTTGTCCCGGTCATGGAGCAGTGAGTAGATGTGTAGTTTCCTCTGTGTTGGCTTATGTTCATATGATGATGATTGTGTGTGTTTGCTGTGACAGGTGCTGTGCGCTGGTGGCAGATCACTGGATACTTCCTGGGTGCTCTGATGATCTGCTTCCTGGTGGTGCTGAGCTCCACCTACGGCTCCTTCTGGTGCTTTAAAACCTGCAAGGCCATGTTTTTCCCAAAGATGTCCTCCGGCCTCAAAGAGGTTAGCAGCCCCAGTTCTCACATCATGACCTTCATCATGGGTTTTTACATCATCTGCTTCTACTTGACATAATTTGTCTCCTTCTGGACTTCCTTCCAGTACCTTTTTGACCCACTTGGCTCTGACTTTCCTCACCTCATAACGGATTCAGAGCCGGAGCTTCTGTGTGTTAATGTGACCATCTGCCCAAAGCCAGATGTCTTAGAAACCTACAGCCTTCCAGCGGAGGACTTCCCAGCAGCCCAGTCCGGCTTGGAGTCAGACAGCAGGTCAGCTGGACTTTTTGGTCCAACACAGTTCCAAAAAAAGTTCTCGTTCCTTTCTGCTGTATGATTCAAACGAAACAAGCAAAAGATGTCTCCCTACATGCCACCAAACCTTCATCAATCTTTAAAACTTAACCCTGAACTCCCGAGGTCTATTTCTTCTACCATCAAGGGGTGTGTAGCTCTGTGGGGTAAATTGTGATGGATGTGTATCCCAGGCCTGGGATTAACGCTCTTCTATCCGTTTCCAGTAGCAGACACAGCCGCCAGGACAGCAGGACCAGTGGAGATTCTGGGGTTTACTCTGCGGGGGGGAACTCCAGCGCACCGCCCGACACCAGTCAGTCCTTCACGGCTACAGACGGCAGCTGGAAGAGGTCCTTCAGCCCCGAGCAGGTGAAGATGCAGGAGATGGAGCCGAAGCTCAGCAGTGGACCTGCGGTGACAGATGAGGGCGTCGTGGACCTGTGCGTCTGAACAGGACTGGACTCGGGAAGATGGAGGTCTCTTCCTCTCCTGACTTTATGAAGCAAGCTGAGCAGGACACTGTCTGTCCTGGACAGAAGACATAAAACTGATGTGTCCTCAGAGGAAAGAACACCTCACTACTGACTTCCCTCTGCCTCCAGGTCTAAAGATCCAGGTCCGGATTGGGACCAGATCCTCTGACTATCTAGCGGAAAGTGTATCATAGATTCCCGTCTTCGTGCTCCCAGTGATTTGTGAGGCGTTTAAATGTGACTGTGGCTCAGAAGTTAATCTTGGTTTGCATTAATGTGCTTCAGCTGCTTTAATGAGTGCCCCACAGAATTAGCATTAATTAAAGACTGAATGTGAGGATTATATGAGACATAATACAGATCCGTATCAGAGTCCTGATCCCGTCCTCATGTCCTCATATCCAACCGTTGGTTGGCTGGTTCTCCAGCTTTCTGGAGGTCTTTCCCTCATTTTCAGTCCAGTCCTGGTACCTGACCATTTCAACCACTTCTCTCTGACCTGTCAGTGAACTCCAGAGACGAACCAGTTGCTGTGTCCAGGGGCGTATCCAGGAAATCTATAATGGGGGTGGCCGATCAGTAGAACTCACTCACTGTAATGTCAGCAGGATCTTTGCCTAGAATCAGTGTGTGGATTTAAACTGCTTTAAGCTCCTTCCAGTGTCCAAAACAAAACTCTTTACAGGTTTTAACGAATAATTCACTTTAAAAAAGAGCTAATTGGTCCTACGAGCAGAGCGGAGGACAGAGAGGCTTTCACCGTCGGGGCACCTTTAAAAAACTCTTTACGTCCGGTATCAGCACGGTAGTCCTCATAAAACTGTCAGAGATGTGGACATTTATACGTCATAAAACCGTCTCTGGACCAAGAAAAACAAGCAAAGCTCATTTGGCCTGTTGTTAGTCAATTTTCTAACACACACACACACACACACACACACACAATCTCATCCACATTCACACCACTGTTTTATGTGTATCCCATCACATCAAGACTATTTTTTACTATTCCAACCTAAAACCTGCTGTCCCCGTGTCTTGAAAGTACTGGCTGAAGTTTAGTAGGTATTGTTACGTCAGGACGACGGTAAATATAAACCATGTGGTTATTCTGCGAGTCAGTGGGAGCCATCGTCCCGTACACGAAGTCTTCTGCATATCTCCTGTTCTTTTCCCTTTAGCAAAAAAAGTCATTGTGGAATTATAAACATGACAGTAAAAGACAAATCTTTGCCAGGTTTCATACAGTCAGCCTTTAAACTGAAGGCGATATTGAACTCAGTAAGTAGAAAGTTCATGTCTGGTCCTCGAAGGTGCCCGAAGGCGGCTCGTATCAGCGGTACACGATCATCCCGCTAAGGTCTGGCTCTGTTTTACGACTAACGGAGAGTTACCCACCAGCCACCCTCATCCTGGGTCCACCCATATTTCACACACCAGTTGGCCACATTTATAAGACTGGATCTACTGAACCGATGCGTCACCTTCTGTCAGTAATTCAGAAAACCCAGTTCTACGGATTCTTTATCAGATCCATGCGAGCCGCCCAAGAAAGAACATGAAGGACGCAACCGAAAGAGTTTAAATAAAACAATTAAAAAAAGCTTAGGGATGACATGATGAGAATTATTTTCCTCTAATCAGAAAGTCTCCCATCTGTCTAAAGAGTCCGAGACCTCCTGTAGAGCTGGTCTAAGGAACCAGTTTAAACTGGATCTGTAGGCTCTTTATCACAAAGACGCATCATTTGTTCCCATTTCTTTAAAAACCAGCAAAGATCAGACAGTCTGATGGACAGAAAGCAGGATTTTAGCAGCAAAAAGGTCCCAAAGACCTGAACCAAGACCTGAAAGATGCATCTGAACCTTCTGCTGTTGGCAGAAACCTCATCAGAAATGGTCTCCATGGAAACGTGGCTGTCAAACTGTTCTTAAGGAAGGGAAGCTAGGTGAAAAGGCTGAGGTAGGTCACATGACCCCAAGACCTGGACTGAAGATCAGTAGAACCAGGTCTGATGGAGGGCTGGATCCTCACCAAAACCTGGACCTCCAAGGGTCTGATGGAGGGACGGATCCTCCCCAGAACCCGGAGCTCCTCGGGTCTGATGGAGGGACGGATCCTCCCCAGAACCCGGACCTTCACGGGTCTGATGGAGGGACGGATCCTCCCCAGAACCCAGGCATCACCATTATTGAGGCAGTGTGGTAAGAATAAAGTTGCTCAGACCAAATATTCTCTTTAAGATCCTCAGAACTGGACCGACTCTGGTTCTGAGTCTGTAAATCACTGCAGCTGTTTTCTGTTTTATGGGACGTCGGTATTGTCCACAGGCATGTCCATCTGGAGCGTTTACAGCTTCACATGAATCCACAACAGAGGCAGGGTAATCTCTGTTGTCTGCATTTACAGAAACATTTCTCAGCTTCGTGAATCCAACGTAAGCGACTTTTCCTTCAGTCTGCAGCGCAGAGATTTCTGATGAGCAGCAGGTGTTGGAAAGACAAACTAAAAGACGGTAAAACTTACTGGAACTGTGCTGGGTGGTTTGTGGAAAACAGAGATGTGATTGAAGTTCTCCAGCTTTAGTCTGGTTTGACTGGTTTGACCTGTATGTTGGGAAGCAGTGTACTGGTTATGATGACGTTACTGGTCTCACGTCCATCAGTTGTAAAATAACAGGATCTCCCTCACGCTCCAGAGGAGGCGAATAAAGTCTGGAAACCAACATTTGTCTGTTTTTATGTCAGCCATCAGCGATGTGGCACCGAGCCACCTGTTTTCAGCTTGTTAAGACCAGTTCATGCTGGATATAAAAGTACATTATACAAGAAAAGTAATCAGATTAGAAAATTAATTAATGTATAGGATTTGTGTTTGTTGGTTTATTTCTGTTTTTTTGTTTTTTGTAAAACAGTTAATTGAATTTCAAAATATTGACATTGCTAACTGATTAACTGAACTTGGATCATAAGACATTAAAAGTAAGTGAACAGGTTTTTAAAATGAACACCTTTATATAGCAGAATTTTAAGGTTTGTACAGTTAATAAGGAAAGTGTAGCGGCCATGATGTGGGGAGAGGGACTACTGATAAAACTAAGAAAGTGGGGGTCGGTGGGCGGCTCTACTAATGGGTGGAGGGTTTTTGATGGGACGGTAAACCGGGTGAGGGTTGGTAAGAACTACTACAGGATTGAAAATGGTCCACCCCAGGCCAGTACAATCAGACCGTTAATATTTTCTACAGGTAGAGTGGAAAAGTAGAGTTGTTAAAGTGGAAGGATGGTCCTACAAGTTTCTTGGTGATAAAACGATTTTATTTAACAAAATGAGAAAAAGGCCTGAACTGAAGCTTAAATTATTCTATAACAAACATTAATGTAACCAGGGGATGAAAGAGTGGTTAGTGGGTGTATTGTTTGATCAAACCGGTCAGGTTCAGCAGATTGTGGGAAAGTGTAAAGAGTGTTTAATGTAATGAGGTGTTGTGTGTGCGGACGGACGAGCTCAGGGAGCTGTGCATCCTGGTCTGATGAGGGCTACAGTGGATTATGGGTGTGTAGTGTATGGATCCGCTGCTGACACATTTCTGAAGAACCTAGACGTTATTCAGAGTCTGGTGCTACAGGAAATCTCAGGCGCAGATAAAACTACTCCAGTAACAGCAGTAAGAGTTGAGCTGGGAGACCTGCCGCTTGAACTTACTGCAGCTGGCCTTAAATTATTGGGTCAATTTAAAAGGAGGAACACACACACAAGCCACACCGCAACCATGTAGGGAAGAAGAGAAGCAAGGGTTTTGGATGGAATAGATGGACTAAACATCAGTCCAGCTGTGCCAGTGTCGGTAATTCAGCCATGGATCCTTCCCAGTGGAGAGGTGGACCTCACCTTACTGGAAAGGCAGAGCAGGGGTGAGGGAGGGAATTGTGATCAGGTTCTGTTCAGCATAATGACCCTTTTTATAGTTACAGCCCAGAATCCATCGGGAAGTGCAGGAGTAGCAGCAGAGATGTTAGCGCTGCTATTAGCAGCCCAGTGGGTGGAGGACCAAAACCTTTAAGATTGTCTGTTCAGACTTGGCCACCATAAAGAACCGTTACTCAGAAAGCAGAGCAGAAATGAGCTGAAATCCAGCAAACACTGTACAGAATTCACACGATGGGACCAGTAGTGGTGTTCCTAAGGAGGTTTCAAAGAAAGCAGATGCTGGTTTAACTTTGGTTAAATGGATGTAAGAAGTATCATTAAACATGAAGTAAAGCAGCCATGGCAACAACAGTGGGAAGAAGAAAAGAAAGGACGACGGTTTCACAGAAAGAACTGTGAGAAGGGAGGAGGTTTACAGGAGATACGGTGGTGTTATATCTAGACTGAGACCAGGACATACTTGGCTTAATGATGTAAGATGGGTGAACATGAGCCAGGCTGGTGTACATGCTGCAACAAGATAAGCAAGAACATGTAATGGTTTACTGCAACTGCTGTGAGACAGAGAGGAAGGAAATGATGAAGTCAGGACAATGAAAGTAATGTTTGAAATGCCAGGTATTTACAGGGTGGCTCAGGAGATGCCACGCGCCTGATCATAATTCACTTTCTGTCTAAAACAAGCTGATTGGGAGAATATAGGGAACAGGGTTTTGGTTTTTTTGCCAGTTGGTGGCGGTAATGCACACGTGGTTTGTCAACCGCCAAAAGACTCCAGAAGGAGGAGAAGAAGAAGCTTCCTCCTCGGTAGAGAAGTGTCATGGTCGTCGCCACTGTGAGTCCTCAGGCCTTGTCGGGATGTTTTGTGTGAGTTGTAGGTTAGGTGGGATTAAAACATGGACACAGAACTCATCAGAACTGGTCGCTTCGCCTGGAATAACGCCATGAAGATGCTTCCCCTCCTCCTCCTCCTCCTCCCTCAGGGTAAGCCCTCCGACTGGAAACTTTCGTTTTTGTATTTTATTTCGACATTAATGCTACGCAGCTCCAAAAAATACATCAAACTACCGACAAATAATCTGATAGAGACATATTTAGTTTTATTTTTACCACCAGCTTTAAGTAATTTTCTTATAAACGGTTGTTTTTGTCGAAAATAAATAGTTTAAACTTTCAACGTCATTAAATCTGAAAGAAAACCGAGAACACGATACTGTCAGGTTGTCTTTATTTAACCCATTAATGTAGTCATCACTGAGTTTCACTCATTT
>JBAFSZ010000014.1:31976826-31991286 GCA_036919955.1 Melanotaenia pygmaea
TGTCCACATCTGGAGCTAACACCTGTCCTGGGTGATCTGTTCACACCTGGAGCTAACACCTGTCCTGGGTGATCTGTCCACATCTGGAGCTAACACCTGTCCTGGGTGATCTGTTCACACCTGGAGCTAACACCTGTCCTGGGTGATCTGTTCACACCTGGAGAGAACACCTGTCTCAAATGTGTGTGACCTGAGTGTGAGTGTGAGACTCACCCGTAGACACAGTGTGCTGCAGTTAGGATCCAACTCGATGTTATGATGGAGCCTCCACACATGTGTTCCCTCTTGAAATGAAGACTGACCTGCCAGGGGAACTGACCTGTTTTAGAGATGTTACCCCCGACAACACGAGTGTTGTACTGAGGTCTGGAACCACACACTGGGGACAGATGTACAAGTTTTTTGTAAGTCAGCAGGTTTACACATCACATATCACCACAGCATTTTCTTTGACTACATCATTTCTAAGTTCTTGTTTGGAAATAATAAAGGCGCTAACTAACTTGTTCTCCGTGGATGTCTGGCTGAGAAGGGTACATTTATGTTCCTCTGGAATATACAGCTGCAGTTCTGGACCAACGTGCTGATCAGCAGCAAATAAAACTCAATTTCCAATAATAACACATCTAAAACATGTTGAAACAGGGCAACGTTTAGCATTGTGTAGTATAAGCTGCATTAGTGGGTTTCAGGGTGAACTGTGTTCACAGACAGTGGTTTCTGGAAGTCTTCCCGAGTCCATGCAGTGGTTTCCAGTAGAGAATCATGTCTGCTTTTAATGCTGAAGATCACCAGCATCTAGCCTGGTCCCATGCACACAGAGATTTCTCCTGATTCTCTGATGTTTTTTTATATTAAACACTGTAGATGGTGGGATCTTCATAGTCTTCATAATTTTATGTTGAGTGACATTTTTCTGAAATTGTTCTAAGAAATTTAGAATCAGCTCATATTTTCCATCAAATGGTAAAATTTCCTTTTCAACATCTGATGTTGTTTATTTTTTCCTTGGAATAAAATAAAAAAAATATTTTATTTGCATTTTACATAGCGTCCCAACCTTTTAGAAATTGTGGTTTTATATAAAGGCAATAACATCTAATAACATCTGCTAACAAAACTGGGGAATTCCAGATTACAACATGGTGACAGACGCTGGTGTTTTAATGTCAGACTGAGATCAGCTGAGCGAAGGCTGGTCTCCACAGCCCCTGTTTGGTTTTCAATATTCACCGAAGCTGTTTTTAATAATCAAAGATATAATTAAAGGTCTTAAAGTGTGTCTGAATGGGTAAACGACATAACAGTAATTTTTGGAAGTCTGGCTTTATTTTTGTTGTTAGGAGGAGATCTCTCATAAAACATGATGATGTCAACAGTTGTCTACGGAGGCTGAGAAGTACAAAAACACATTTCCTTTTCTAAAGACACATTCACATATTTGAAAACAAATTAACAAAAAATATCAAACTCTACAAGTGCTGTGACAAATCTACAAGAGGAAAAAACACAAATACAAAATCCCAAAACAAAAGAACAAAAACCGGCTTTGAACGGAAAGGAGATGTCCTGAATGCAAACACATGGTCTGTTGTTCAGTAAATTAAGACGCTGTTGGTGATCAGCTGATCGGCTTTTCTCTGTTGTGTTGATGGATCAGCTGAGAAGGAGGAAATTAGCAGTTCCTGGTTCATGGCAGTTCAGGACATTCTCTAACACAGTCCCTGCATAGCTGAAGTATAAAGGGACAGGTCTAGAAAAGTTCTGATGGGGGCCAGGAGCACTGAGCAAACGGGGGGAACAAATGAGACCTTTTTTAGGTCTAGATTTGATGAAAAATGTAACTGATTATTACAACTGAAGTGATCATCTGATGTAAAACAGTAAAGAAAAGCTTGTAACACAAGCAGCCAATGATGTATTTTACCAGCAGGTGTTACTTTGGGTGATGCTGCTGTAGGACTTTTATCACTGCTGCACAAACACTCACACTTCAATGATAAAAGAAAAAGATGTTCTTATCCAGATCATCAGTTTTATCAGAGTTTCTTCATCAATGTTGACTGTTAAACTACTACTGTCACCACTTCTGCTGGCTTTAGGACAGAAATTATCACCATGGAGATGGCTGGTGAGATCATGATGTATGAATTCTGCATTATGATCTAGAACATGGTGGAGATGATTTAGAACAACATATAGCAGTACCTTACATGCTGCATTTACTGACCCTTGGAAAGGTCGGTTAACAGTAAATATTAGTAGCATCGGCTCGTTCTGGTGATACAATACAGTAAAAACAGGCAGATTTCAGGTATAGTCACAAATGATGATTAATTATGATTATTTTGTTGTTCGTAATCAGATTTATTATGGTTTATTCTATATACTTAGTACTAAAAACTGTAATCACTGATCCTAAGCTGTGATTAACCTGAGGAAGTTGTAGACATAGAGACACACTCATGCACATGTCCTTTTTCATGTAAGCTTGACAATTACTTTAAATTCTAGTTTTAATAAACCTTAAACTGGTATTATATTTTCTTTTCTTAATTTTTCTTTAAATGTGGTTGTTTTAAGTTTGTCTGAACAGTCAGAGTCGTACCTGCAGTGGACAGCAGTCGCAGCATTCTCAGTTTGGAGAATCAGGCCAGTGACAGAGGAGCTAAGCTAACAGCAGAATGAGACCCCAAGAGAGCAATTTTTCTTTCTTTCTTTTTTTTAATCTGTCCTGTCCAGCATCATAGCAGCAGAATGATAGTCTGTTTGCTGTATTGTGCTGAACAAATTAGCTTTGCTAAGGGGAGGTTTATGGGTTTAAGCCTCCTCTTGATAATCTGATTCATTTATTTATTTATTTACTTTGAATCACGGAATCTATGTAATTCTGTAATCTATGCTGGACCTGACCGGAGGAGACAGAAAAAGAAGGACAGCAAAAAAAAAAAGCAAAAGGGAAAGAAGAAAGAAGAAAGAGGAGCCAAAAACACCACAGATAGAAGGCAACAACCCTTCAGTCCACACTATCACCAGTCAAGTCATTCTCCATGGCCTCTCCAAACTCCTCCCATGCACAAGGTTTTGCCTTAGCAACCGCCAAAGATGCGCTCTGCTTAGCCCGCCAATACCAATACCCCGAACTGCGGCCTACAGTGTCCTGGTGCTAAATGCACATGTGGACACGCTTATGCCTGAACAAGGTGTTTGTTATGGACAATCATGATGAGCACGGAAGTCCAATAACAAAACACCACTCGGATTTAGATCAGGTGGGCCATTCCTCCCAATCACAGCTTTCCAGGTCTCCCTGTCATTGCTCATGTGGGCATTGAAGTCCCCAGCAGAATAAGGGAGTCTCCAGAAAGAGTACTCTTCAACACCCCCTCCAAGGACTCCAAAAAGGGTGGGTACTCTGAACTGCCACAGTCATGGACCCGTCCCCCACCTGAAAGCAGAGGAAGGCTACCCTCTCATCCACTGGAGTAAACTCCAACGTACAGGCACCATGTCAGGGGGCAATGAGCATGCCCACACCTGCTCAGCGCCTCTCACCGGGAGCAACTCTAGAATGGAAGAGGGTCCAGCCCCTCTTAAGGACAGTGGTTCCAGAGCCCAAGCCGTGTGTTGAGGTGAGTCCAACTATATCTAGCCTGAACCGCTCAACCTCGCGCACCAGCTCAGGCTCTTTCCCTGCCAGAGAGGTGACATTCCACGTCCGTAGAGCTAGCTTCTTGTTCGCCGCCCAGCTCACACTGCATCCAACCCCTATGGCCCCTCCTGCAGGTGGTGAGCCAATGAGAGGGGGGACCCATGTCACCTTTTCGGGCTGAGCCCGACCAAGCCCCATGGGCGAAGGCCCAGCCACCAAGCGCCCGCCTTCATGCCCCACCTTTAGGCCTGGCTCCAGAGGGGGGCCCCGGCATAAAGCCCCCAACAACATAGCTACTAGTATCATCAGGATGCGCAAACTCCTCGACCACTCCTCTACCAAGATAAGTTGGCGGGTCAGGGAGGAGACGCTACATTTATACAGAGTAACAAAAAAAATCGCAATGATTTGAGTTGCAGTAAAATTCATAAAGCTCGAAACACAGATAGCCTGAACCACTCTGTGGCTGTGCTCTGAACAGCTGTTAGCTTAGCTCCTGTCAGTATCCTTGTCTGAATCTCTAACTGCTGCAGGTTGCACACTTACCAAACAGAATTTCTTCACTCAAAACAAAGAAACAAAAAGAATCATGTGTCATCTGAGACAAGCTGTCTGCTCATAAGGAGCCAATTTTTATATTCATACAGTACGACTAATTTTGGTTAAAACTAAAGGTTTTTAAATAACACGCCACACCATGCAAGAAGATTTGCACACACCACAGCATCTGATAAAAAAGACAAATCTCTGTGCATTCTCACCCAGACATTTTAGAGTGGTCACCATCCCTGAGCTGCACTGACTCTTACTGCAGTGACACAGGAGGCAGAGTCATATCACAGAGAAGCTCATTATCCACACAAGTACCATAAATCATCAAGAAAATACACAGCAGAGGATCACTTCTTAGACCGATGCATTTCCGTCCCAATAACACCTACAGCACCCTCATAATCATCCAAGATATTACATAGCAAAGTTGTATTAAAACTACTGTCCTCACCAATGTTGGCAACGTTCAGTTTCTACATGAACTAGTTCAAAGTTCAGTTCGCACATTTTAAAATGAACCATTTCGGTTCATAGTCAATAATTAAAACGTTTAAACTAAGTTCACAGTTCTAAAAATTAGGTTCTTTTTCCCGATATCTTGCTGTGAGCCATTAACTTCAGAATACTGGCATTTTCTTATTGTTGCCACCCATTCAGTACACGCTCATAGCCAGCTGCAGCTTTCACTTCTACAGTATATAAACATGAGGAAAAACTTGCTTGAATGGTCGTTGTTTTAATGAGGAATTATTAAACTATCTGAGGTAGGGTCCAGGCCAGGATTTTGCCTGTAAGGCTCCATGGAAATCTGGGACTCTCTTGAACAAAATTAAACTGTGATAGAATGTTGTCACAAATGCCAGAATGAGCACTCTTACAATTACATTCATTGGGCAGAAATACAGTACGTTTAGTTCATGTTCACCCAAAATATGAACAATCGTTTAATGAATTAGTTCAGGCACAACACTGGCCCTCACATACAGTGTTATTTTAATTTCAAACAGGAAAAATATGCTCTTTCTGTAACTCATGACAAAGCTTAATGAACCAGCTACTGAGTCGTCAGTCATGTATGATCCGGCAGTTTCTAGACTAATGAAGATAGTGGAAGTGTTACATATCTGGATGTAATAAAATAATCTGGCCCTTAACTTGTCATTAATTTAGATCAATAATTTATTAACTTACAGGTTTTACAGCCGTATAAATATAAAAAGTTTGGAAAAAATATAGAAAAAACAGAAATGGTTATCAAGAGACCACTGGTCCAATCCTCTGCAGTCACCAGTCTAGATGTCAATGAAAAGATACTGAACCCTACAGTACAGACACAATACTTCCTGATTGTACATTACCTTGGATTAAAGCGCTTTATAAATTGATGTGACATTGCAGTTAAAATGATGCTTGTGATAGTCTCTCAATGAAAATACAGTTGATTCAGGAAGGCTACAGCCTCACACGGGGTACCACTATTGTGGTGCCATGGTAAGCACGATTTTTTTACTTAGTTCATGACTAAAGTCTGAGGCAGCTGACAGTAGCTTTCATGATGATTATCTATGTACCAATGAGTAATAATGTCAAGGAAGCCATCACAGAGCTCTACCTCATATGTGAGCAGTAGAAGAATCCTGGTACACCAGGTAGAGATTTCAATTGGACAAGGGTGCATTCATTCATGTTATATCTAAATCTACCAGCATGAGAATATTGCAAGCAAACAAAACACTTTATTTGTCATTGCAACATTAACATTGGCATAAAATTATGTAACTGTGGTCAGAAACATCAGGAGGCTAGACAAGCAGAAAGCATGGTTAACTGAGGAAGTTCATTCACTGAGAACTGAGAAGTAAAAATGTATTTATATCTGGGGACATCACAGCATATATAGTCTGTCCCAGTTTGTCCATGAGGATCATAAAAGCAAAGAGGCTGTAGACTAAACCCAAGCAGCAACTTTACGAACAACAGAGAAATTTACACCAACACTCACTACAACCCCTCCATCTCAAAATGACCCATTTGTACCTAAGAAACTAAATTACTTTAAAATGTTTCAGGTTAAAAATAGCAGACACAGACAGCCCAACTATAATCCAGTGACCAGGTTCTCTGAAAAGGTTTTTACTAGAGTAAAAGCAGTAGAACATTGCTGGACGTGTTTTAAAGTACTGTAGAAAACAGATGTGGAAAGATGAGTTTGCAGACATATTTAACATTTCACTCCACCAGGATGTAGTGCCCCATGACCTGACCTTCATGCCCCCACCCGCCCACCCCACCTGCAACACTTTTGTGCAGTCGTTACATACCTGTGGGTGGCAGCATTCTGAAGCTTCAAGATCTCAGACTGATTGACGTTGAAGGAAACCAGGGTGATCTGAAGGTTTGGTTCAATGGAGGTCTGAGAGACAAAAAAGGACTCCACATACCTAACAGACAACAAGATGGGACTGATCATCACCCACTGGAAGATGTTCTGAGGACTGATATTATTATTTATAAGCTATTATTTATTTTAAATTATTTTTGTGGTAGTTTGTGTGAGTAAAACTGTTCTTGGTATTTGTGTTGTGTGATCATTTGTTGAGATTCTTGTTTAATAATTAGACAAAAGAAAAAGAATCCAGATCTGGACTAAAACAAACATGAAGCTGAATAGAGAGAAAGAATTTACCATCACACAGTAACATGCTGATTCTGCTAAAAGAACAAAAATTGAAAGAAATATGAAATGTGAAGCGGAGCTAAGACCTGGAGTATCCCAGCTGCTTGCAGGCGGAGATGCCCAGCCAGTTGTTCCAGTCCTCTGCACAGACCGTTCTCCATTCTCCTCTCCTCTGAACCTGGAGGACAGAGCTCCGGCCACTCAGACGCACTGATTCACCAGACGTTCACCACACCGAGGAGTGAAAGAGAAACAGAGACATGGGATGACCTGCTTAGAAGTCATACTGGTGGCTTTATATATTTACCAGGTAGTTGGGTTAAATGCTAAAGACCAAACATACAAATATTTAAATGATTTAAAATGAACGAGTGAGTGTTGCGCAGCTGCTGAATTTCCACCCAGTTTTATGGCGCCGTCAAACAGAAGTCATCTGCTTCAAATATCCAAATTTAAAACCTTTTATCTAAAGCTGAAGTTGAAGTTAACATCAGAAATGGACATTTTCCCACTGCAGAGATGGACTGTTTTCCTCAGCAAACTGCATCTCTTTAACAACATTTCAATCTTGCGGCTGTTGATCAGGCACTCGGTGACCTTCCCTCTCTTTTCTGTTGTTAGTTGGACAACATGTGACCGGAGGGATGTTTTGTACTATTTTAAATTTACAGTTTTGGGAGGAACATAGGCAGGAGAGCTGTTCCTGCTGTTTTGTGACTGAGTGGCCTCTCAGTGTCATGGCTGTTCAGTCTTTTATAAACGAACATAAGACAACTTCATTATGTAGAGTGAATACAAAGATTTGACAGCACTGTACACATTTAGATATTTCCTCCCATCTTAATGAACAAAACAGTTTTTCAAACACAGAGAAATGAAAGTAACCACTCATGAAATATTTTTTCTAAGAATTGCAGTAGTTCTTTTTTTTTTTTTATAAACAATCATTTTCCATAAATCCTTTCTACAGCACGATTTAAGCATTAAAAATCTCAATAGAAACACAAATTCTCCACCATTTTTGTGGAACATTGAAAGACTGGCTGGAAGTATCCGCCACTATGGAGGAGATCGGATCAAATAAGTGGACTTGGTCCACCTACAAACAAGTCTCAGTAGGCTTCATGCGGACCAAATACAGGAAGCAGGGTATGAAACAAAGGCCACTGTGGGTTCAGTGCACCTCATTGTGGGTAAACACAACCAAAACAAATGCGTGTGTGGGACGCTAGGTGGCTCTGGTTGGGAGAAATGTCTTGCGGTCAAAGTTCTGATAGAAATCTGATCAATCCAAGACTGCTAGGATTGATTTTTTTTATGTCCATTCAATCATTTATAAATTTTTCTAAGACCACGACTGTCATTGTTCTGAAATATTTCATTTTAGAGTAAATACAAAGAGGATTTCTATTTACCGTTCTCCAAATCAGCGTCTCTCGAAGTTGAAACCGTGCCTTTTTGTGGTACATTAGTGGTGATACACTTTATACTAAAGCAGTGAGGTGTGTAAGTAGGGCGGACCAGGTTGGTATCCCTTGTAGAAAAAAACATGCTACTACCAAAGTGTGATTAGTTGAGCTTGTGCCAAGGGAAGCCAGTCGCTTCTCTGCATCACACCAATCAAATCAGAGAAGTTTGTCCACTTGTATTATTGTAATATAGTGATCGCCATTAGCAACACCACTAAGTGCGAACATGAAGGGTGACGATTGAGTTTTTAGTGAAAAATACTTTTACTAAATTGCCACTACAGCAGCAACTTCAAATTAAATTAAAGGCGGACACCAAAACTGGAGCTGTGTGTGGAAATGGGGGGGTTTGGACTTTCAATGTAGAAAATTACATCTGCACATCATGGCTAACCGGTAGTGCTAAAAATCAGTGGTTATTTTACTGGCCCTGCCTTCTCTTTGACAAGGAGTCATGCTCACTGAACAGTCCATGGGCCACTACAGGATACGCTGACCTTGCCAACCTATCAAGAGCGATCAAAAGACACATTAAATCAAGAAATCATTCAGAGTGCGTTGTCAAATTGAAGCTCTTTGGACATGTAAGGATTGATGAAGCTTTGGATTTGGCCAGAAGGATTGGCACTAAAAAGCACAATGAACAGGTAAAAAAGAATAGAGATATTCTTATGAGCCTCATTGTTGCAGCTTTGTACCTTGCACGTCAAGAACAAGCATTCAGGGGACACAATGAGGCCGCTGGCAGTTCAAACGGGGAATTTTGTGGAGCTTGTGTGCGCATTTGCAGAGTTTGCTGACGTTTCAAGGTAATCTTCGATTATAGTGTCAGTGTGCAACGGTATGTCAAACACCATACAGATGACATCATTGAAAGCATCGCTCGTGTTCTCCAGGATGACACTGATAAAGAAATCAAAGCATCTCCTTTCATTGCCGTAGAGGTGAATGACACGTCAGACATTTCCAACAAGTGCAAACTCCCTGTCATCATCAGATATGTTAATAAAAAAAGTAGTGCATGTGAACGGTTCCTTGGCTTTTTTGATGTGAGCTCAGATAGAGATGCACGAGCCATAACATCTGGCATCGGGAACTACAGTCCCAAAGAAAAACAAATTTGTCAGACTTACGATGGCACAAGTTGTATGAGTGGTCAACACGTAGGAGTGCAGGTTTTAGTAAAACCTACTACCCCAATGCGTTATTCATCCATTGTTCGCTCATAAGCTTAATTTGGTTTTAGCACAAGATATAAATAACATTCCGACATGCACTGTTTTTTGCTAGTATCAATGCTTTCACAACTTTTTCTCACGCTCATGTAAGAGATCAGCATTTCTACGTGAAGCTGATGAAGCTGTGTGTGTGCCAGGCGGCTCTGCTGTGAGGTGGAACTTCAAAAACCGTGCAGTACATGTCGTCCATGAAGGACGCAAGTCTCTCTGTTTGGCTTTCCAAAAGATAATGAAAGATCCAGAATGGGACAAAGAAACCACTGCACAGAGTGCGGCCTTGAAGCTAAAACTTGAGGATTTTGACTTTATCTTCCACCTCGAAGCATTCCAGTCCATTTTCGGTGTCACAGAACCGCTCTTACAGGTTTTGCAAAGTAAAACTGTGGACATCAAAAATGCCAGGAGCAGAGTAAAAGTGCTCTCGTTGCTCTCAAAGTTTTAAGAACAGACGAGAAGTTCAGTGTCATTTATGGAATAATCCAGCAACAAGAAGGATGTGAGGAAACGCATGCATCTTACCGACGTCTTTACTTTCAGATTGTTTACAGTATAATACTTCACATGACCCAAAGATTTGCAGATATGGAGCACCTGAACTTTCGGATATTGGATCACACATCATTTGCATCTTTTTGCGAGGCCACTGCTTTTCCTTGCAGCCAGTTAACACAGCTGATGAATACAGAAACTAAACAATGAACTGCAGACGCTTTACTGCAACAAAATGCTTCACAAGCCACCAGGGGAACCGTTACAGCTACTTATTGCGGATAACATACAGAGCACACTGTCTGAAGTCGACAAGTTGCTTCAGCTTATGCTCACCATACCAGTGACCAGAACATCAGCAGAACGCTCCTTTGTGCTTGAGAAATAGATGTAGACAGGACAGACTTGTGAACTTAGCCAAAATATCCATTGTTGCTGTGGAAGAACTTTCAGCCAGAGGGACATTTTACGACATGGTTATTGACCACTTTGCATCAATGAAAGACAGAAGAATGGCCTTCCTATTCAAGTAGGGTGAGTGAAATGTGCACAGTTACTCCCCACTTTGTGGATTAGCTGCTGACTGAACTGCTTATTTGAATGTGGGTGTGGAAATAGTTTATTCTGGATGTGTGTTACTAAAGTCATATTATTGGATAGAAAATCAGCACTACAAATAGCGCATATATGAGCCAGAATAACCGGTAAGAAAACTGTTTATCTCCTCTGCAGATCTGACTTTATTGCCTTATAAATGTTAGATTAAGCACTGAAAGCTTCTGTGCTCTGATCATGACGCTGTTGGCCTACATGTGACCTTAATATTCAATAAGTGCATCAAGCATAAAAGTCTCTGGATAGTTTGGGAATGGTATTTTTTCCAAGTTTGAACTAATGTGTTAGTGTGAGATTTTTGCATAAATTTAGAAACATAGCACAAACTCAGGTGTCCAAAGTATCCAAGATGATAAGAAACAGTATGTGGATATGTAGGTCAAGTCCTTCATATTATAAAAGCTCACATGCTCACATGATGGTGTCTGGGTCAGACCAGTCTTGGGTGAGGTTGTTTGGTACCAGAACCACCTGATAACCCTGGGAAACCTCACTGATGGTGAGTCTGAAACTTTAGGGGACAGAAACACATCATCTGTGTTCTTTTTCAAAAAAAAAAACTAGAGCTTTGGATTGAAAGCATTAAAGAAGACTGGATATTGGACCCAAAGATCAGCCTGGACTTTTAGAAGCCCATGAGGCCTAAAGGTCTGCTCATCCAGGCTGCTGCACATGTGCATCAATGTTTCCTCCTGCTCCAGCTGCTTGAAACTCCTGATATGTCCAAAGCTTTTAAATCAACGTCATTTCTCACCAATGTGATTCAAAACCCGTTCTGATTTTTAAGCTTCATGATTCTTTTTCTTGTATTTTTTATTTAAAATGTGGCACCAACTTAAACATCAATTAGTTGGAAAAGAGTATAAACTCATTTTAAGCAGAGCTGACATTGTGTTTCAGAAACTAAAACATTTCTGCCTGTATGATGTCTGAGTGTTTTTATCAGTGTGGTCTCACCACAGCCGAGCTCGTCATCCTGGTTGTCACAGTTGACCACCCCATCACACTGAGCCGAAGCCCGGACACACTGAGATGAAGAACCACAGCGGTACTGTCCCACACAGCTGAGACCCACTGTGGGAGGAAATCAGAGGTTCTTCAGGTTAACACTAGCTATGTTTACATGGAGCACTTTCAATCCGATCGAATGTCCAATCAGAATAAAAATGTGTTATGTAATGAAGAGTTACTGTTGTTCCATTCTTCTGAGACACATATTTTATTCCCAGTAGAATGCAAACAACATATCAGATAATGAAACTGAGACATTTATAACATTTCATGGAAAATATCAACTGATTGTGAGTTTGAGGGCACATCTGTAAAAAGTTGGAACAGAAGCAACAAAAGGCTGGAAAGTAATTAGTCCAAATGTTTCTGTTGGATCTCAGTGCTGCATCTGAAATGATAGATCACAACATCCTGTTACAGAGGCTTGAACATGTTATTGGGACTGAATGCACAACATTAGGCTAGTTTGAATCATATTTATAGATTCCAGTTTGTTAACGTAAACACCAGACTAAGTCATGGAGTTCCTCAGGGTTCTGTATTTGGACCAATACTTTTCACATTGTACATGCTTTCTTTAGGGATGGCAGTGGCTCAGGTGGTAGCGCAGCATCCAAAAACTGGAAGGTTGGTGGTTAGAATCCCTTGTCATTCTAGGGGAGTGTCCATGTAGTGTTGGCATCACTGATGTATGAATAGATATGGTCAGGCAGGGGATCTGAAGGAGTGGATTGGCTGCCACATTTCTATCAGTCTGCTCCAAGGCATCTGTGGCCACACATGCAGCTATGAATGAATAATGGATTCGCTGTAAGGTGCCTTGAAAAGTGCTAAATAAATTTAATACAATATTGTTATATTTAGGTAAAATTATTAGACATTATGTTTTAAATGTCCATGGCTATGCAGATGATACTCAGCTCTACTGAAGCCTAATGAAACCAATCAGATTGTTAGATTACAAAGACGTCTTAAAGACATAAAAACCTGGATGACTCAGAATTGTCTCCTTCTAAACTCAGACAGACTGATGTTGTTGTTGTTGGACTTGACAAACTCAGGAAGACTCTCGAGCTATGGAACTACTCTGGATGGTATTACCTTGGCTTTCAGTACTACAGTGAGGAACCTTGTTATTCTGGACCAGGATTTGTCCGTTGACTCACATTTAAAGCAAGTTTCTAGAACCACCTTCTTCTATCTACATAGCATTCTGTCTAAGAGTGATGTGGGAAAACTGGTCCATGGAGTTGCTTCTTCCAGATTGGATGATTGAATTCCTGAATATTGTTATGCAGCACAAATGTTCCGAAAAGTCCCCTTCCCTCTCTTTAAAAAGCTCTTCTGTTTAGTTGAGTCTTTTATTTTGAAGTTTATAAAGCTGTGTATTAGCTCTGGATGGGTCCCACTCTCTTCAAGCATGCCACATAAAGCCTCCTTGAAAGAATAGGACTTTGGATCCGTCAGTTTAGCTAATTTTAGGCCAATTTCCAAACTTACTTTTATCTCCAAGGTTTAAGAGAGAGTGGATGGACATGGTTTGACTTAAATGTCTTAAAATTAAATGAGAACACAGCAGAAATGGTAAGAACTTATAAAGTGCTTTTACTCAAAGCACTTTACGTTACATTCACACACTGATGGTGGAAGTTGCCATGCAAGGTGCTAACCACGACCCATCAGGAGCAATTTGGGGTTCGGTGTCTTGCTCAGGGACACCTTGACATGAGCTCTCTGCCCTGGGATCAAACCGGCAACTGTTGGGTTACAGGACAACCATTCTACCCACTGAGCCAGGCCATTCCATAGTTGTCTTTTCTGCTCACCCTGAGCTGGTTCAGGTCTCTTGGGCCACTAGCACCTTACAGAGGATCCCATGCCAGGAACCTTGGTGTGATTATGGATGGTGCTTTTAAGCTGGACGAACAAGTCAGCTCAGTGTTTAAGTCTAGCTTTTTCCAGCTAAGACTTATTAGTAAAGTCAATCCTAATATAAGCAAGAGACCTTAAAAAAGTCATCCATGCTTTTATTTCTTCTTACTTAGACTACTGTAACTCCCTGTATGTGGGAATCGAACAGTCAGAGCTTCCCCTCCTGCAGCTTGTTTAAAATGCAGCCGCCCGTCTCCTCACTGGGAAGAGACGTGAGCACATAACTCATACGTTTTTCTTCCTGGTTCTGGCTTTGATGGAGGTTGTCCTTCCTGGTTCTGATCATAATGGAGGTTTTCCTTCCTGTTCTGGTCCTGATGGAGGTTTACCTTCCTGGTTCTGGTTCAGATGGAGGTCTCCTTAGCTTGGTCATTATTTGTTTATAAAACCATTTATTATGATATAACCAGTTTAAATCTGACTGTGTCTTGAGGACTGTTGCTGTGTGTTGGTTCTTTACAAACAAAACTGAATGATTCATGCTTTGTTTGTTTTGTTTTTTCATGGAGAGCTCGTTGCTTCCTCTTGGCTGTGTTTGCTGTTTGACTTTGGTAAGTAAATCAGGCGTACTCCTCAGACAACAGTAGAATAACCGGCAGCACTTCCTGATTTTTATCAAGACTAATACAGTTTAATATGTATTATCTCTATTGTTCATCTTTGTGACATTTGCTCTTACAACACTCTATGAATACTTCTATTGAGTAGTTTCTCATTGACAGTCTGAATTATCTCATACTTATACTACTAAGGTATAAATGTGCAAGGCTTGAGAGTCCGAAAGTGTCTGTGTGCAGAAGAAAAGTGACAAGTGTCTGTAAGGTG
>JBAFSZ010000014.1:31994887-32009285 GCA_036919955.1 Melanotaenia pygmaea
TTATTTATTTTATTTTAATTTGACTCAACTTTGTGAGTCACAAATGAACAGCTCACAGCTGTGAATCGGTTCCCATCTTTCATTTAAAAGAGCCGTTCAAAAGAATCGATTCGTTCATGAACGTCACAAGTCTAATGTCCAGTGTCCCTTTTTTCCACAATTCCAAGGTGGCAACCCTAAGTGTTAGCTAACACTATCCAGCACTGAAGCCTTCAACACTTCGCAGCATCTCATCTAGCTACTAACCATCTACACTCGTAGAAAAGTAGGTGGAAATTTAACAAAGAAAAAAGAGAAAGAAATTGGGCTACAGATGCAGAAAACACCTGTCATGTGTGGCAACTCTCGAAATGACTCTAAGAAAAGTTTATTAGATAAATCGTTTAATTAAATGTTGTGTATTTAAATATATATATATATATAAATTATCCATTTATTTAAAGTTTAATGCATAATTTATTTTCATCAAATGTCCATCTTTTTCCATTTCCATTCTTTTCATTTATTTGCTGTTAAGATCTAATGTTTAGTAGATTTTGTGCTTATCAGCCTGACTTGAGCTTTTAAATTGGTTTTTGTATGTGCCTGATTTTGTTCATGAATTATTATCCTATCTTGTGCAGTTTCACATACAGTACATACATATAGAAATGTCTTTGTGATGACCTTATTGAATCAGTAATTAGTAGATCATGTGATAAAATTGAACCATGAGAGCATTTAGAGATTGTTTAATATTTTACATGCACTTTTGAAGTACGTCAGTACGTAATGTGAAAACTGGATGAGCGACCAAAAACTCACTCCCCAGTTGTTGCTGTTAGAATTTCAGGTAAAAAAAAAAAACAACAACATGCATTTTTTTTACATATTTTGTTTGTGGTGGCGCCCCAGCTGAGGTTGGCCTGGGGCTCCAAATGGCCTTCGACCGGTACTGTAACTTACTGTTGGTGGAGATGGTGTGACGTTGGCATCGGCAGCAGAATCTGTGAAAACAGAGATGGAGCAGTAAACGGAGCTGCAAAGGAAAAGTGAATGAAGCGGAAGAACAAAGAAAACGGAGGTGAGTAAAGAAAAAAAACTATGGAAACAAACGAGAATCCCTCCAAAGAAGCTGGGAGTTGTGTCCAACGTACTGATGTCCACAAAGCTCTTCTTCATCCTGCCATCGTCCACACTCATCCGTGCTCTGTCCAAGACCATATTCCTCCACCCCCACCTTTCTCGGTGCTAATGGCTGCCCTCCTGCTACGTTGACACCTGCAGAGGGACATTCGAGCACCTGAGCGCTGCCTCGGGGAGGAGATCAGGTGACTCTGCACCTCCTGCTGTGGATCTGGTTACAGACTTCTGTGTCACCAAACAGTGGGGGTGGGGGGGTCGTTCATTGCCTGAAATCAACATCCAACTGCCTCCTGCAGATTCCCCTGCAGACAGCTCCAACACTTCACTTCAGACATGTCATCTTTTAAAGCATTAATTAAGCCAAACCCACATAAACACAACAACAACAATAATACACTTTATTCACGTAGCACTTTTAAAACAAGTTGTACAAAGTTCTTCATATAGCAGATAAAATCAATTAAAACAACCACAAACAACAATACACCGGAAATGTAATCGTTGGGCAACATTCAATTAAAAAAGTGAAGTAGTCTGTGGACAGGGACATAAACAATGCTGCAAAGTGTTTAACAAAAGCAACATTAAACAATTTAATGAAAGTAAAACAACTTGAAACAACAATATGAAACCAAATAAAGTTCTCAGTCAGAATTCACTTTAAGAAATAAATAACACCAGAAAGTTAAAAGGGTATCTGATAATGGTAAATAACAACAATAATAACAGTAATAACAAAGCGAGATCACAGAGTCCTTCTAGGTAGGAAGTGGGTGCAGGATCGGTTGGGGTTAACACTATTGCCCCTCCTGAGCCCTCCTTTGTGGGAAAGAGCCAGGTAGTTGCCTGTGTGGGAGTAGGATGAGTAGGTGGTGTAGTGGTTCTCCTCCAGCTTCTCGTTAAACAGACACTCATCAGAAAACTGCTCCTGAAGAGAAGAAAGCCAAAGAAAGAGTTGATATTATGGGACTGTGCTGGTCTGGATGTTCAGATTAATTCTAAATGTTTGCACAAACAAAGTGACCCTCTTTCAGCAGCCTCAGATAAACAGCACCTCACATTACTCATATTTTTTTTTTTAAACCTGACTTAAAATGTGCATATTTTTTATTTTTAAAAAGCAAATATATCAGTAAACAATTTAAATGAAAATAGTAATACACAGAGACTTGATTTTATGCTCTTTTAATGGACAAATAATGCTGGTTTATTCAATTCCTGTTGCAGGCCACTGCCCCTGTTGTACTTATGTGCTCAGAAGTCAAGGACAAGTTGCCAACGGTTTTAAGCTTTTTTTTAGTGGAAGATGGCATGTTTTGCACTAATTAAACTGGTTAACTTGTTGATACTTTATCCTTTTTCGTGATTATTTAGTTGCATAGATATAAAGAATGAAATATAAATTAAACTAATCTAAATTCTAAATGTCTGCTGTATTTTTCTGGTACTTTCAAAGTTCAGTTGCCACAATCATACATCACCAAATAAATAAAAAAAAATGCGAAATAATACCAGACCATTTTCAGAATTTTCTACCACAGTAAGGTTAAAAACTTAACTGGTATGATGTAAGCCAGCTACAAACAATGCAAATGAATGGGTGTGTTACAGCTACAGCTCTACTGGTGCTGTGGTGGTCAGATGTCCCCCAAATTAAACTCTGCTTAGGGCCCCAACTGATCTCATACTGGCGCTGATTTATGCTGGACACAGAAGGCGGATACTCAGACGGACGGACAGTTTCGTCCTTCTGCATCGCATAATTTGGTCCGTTTTCAGGGAACTTAGCCATCCGTCACTTGACGCAGTAAATGGAGCAAAACCATCAGAAATCGTAGGAGCAGTGCTGAGCAGAATAGTTGATATGCGACCAGCTTAAGAAGCAAACCAGAAAAGAAGAAGAGGAACAGGAAGAAAAAATAAAGAAGTATGAAGATGAGGACAACAACTGTTGAAATTGTATGAGCTTTTGAGGAAAGACTATGCGAGTGTTTAGGGCGTGCTAGGCGGTTGGAAACAACTTTAAAGTGACGCATTATTGCCAAACGCTGTCTGAAACTGAACTCTGAACTCAGCACTGCCCCCTAGTGGAGGAATTGACTCAATAACCATGGTAACGCAAAAGACACATGGAAATATGAGGACAGCGACATATGACAACGTTTGAAATGGCTGTCGGTGAGTACGTACGTAAGGGAGCATAAATGGGTCTTACATGTCCACTTTGGTCTAGTCTGTCCAGGAAACCATTACATTAGTTATAGTTTTTAGTAAACGATGACACAGTGTGATCAGTGATGATGATCATCTGAGGTTGGAGATTCTGAATTTGGATTATAGAACATCCGGCTCTGTAGGAGTCTACATACCGTTCCATATACTTGTCCTTTTCCATTCATACAGAGGTACAATCCACTCTTGGTCCCTCTGATTCCCACCACTCCACGCTTCATAGCAAACACTTTCAGCCAACCTTGGAGGAGATTTAGACATGCATTAACAGTCTGCATCTTTCCAAGCAATTCCAAGAGATTTTATAACATTTCTTGGTAAGGTAGAGCAATGCAGAGAAGCCATTACATGTATCAGGCTAACACAGCTTACTGTGCAAATGATTGGACCAAACTGAAGCAACTCTTTGTGCCAGCTGTTAGGAGTTGCCTACTTTTTTTTCTTTTCATATGTTGTTCATATGTCATTTTGTGCTTGAATCAGTGATGCATATGCACCTTTTGACCTTAAGAGCATATTTTACTGATTCATTATTTATTATCACATCGACACATCATTAACTGGTAAATATTAACATGAGAAAATTATCTATGATTTGAAATGTTTGTTTTCAGTTCTGTACAAGTCTTTAGCCACCCCTCAGTTTTATATAATGTTGGTAAAATAGGAAATAGGTTCAGAGATTCAGTGAAACTGTCAAGGTTATGGTTAAAGGAGGACTCTAATGTAGATGTGCTCAAAACAGAATGCTACTAAGACTGGAGGAAATTTCCAAAAACAAAAACAAAGACAGCACAGGGACCCCACAGGGCTGTGCCCTCAGCCCCCTCCTGTACTTTCTTTTTACTGCTTATTGTATCACCAGACTTAGCATAAGCTCCATTCTTGAATTTGCTGAGGACACAACCACATGGGTCTCATTACTAACAACAATGTAGAGATGAGGTGAAAACACTGGCCAGCTGCTGCAGGACTATAACATTTCTCTAAGTGTCAGTAAAACTGAAGAGAAGATAAGGAGACAGCAGGGACACAGACATCCCTCCCATCTACATCAGCAATGCTGAGGTAGAGGGTCACTAGCTTCAAGCTCCTCAGGTCCAAGAAATGTGCTAACAATTACAGCATATTTAAAGTAGGGGTTGGATTTGATTTAAAAAAAAAAAATCTAACTAATTAGAGACTTTGTAATTAATTAATCTTGATTAGTCACATTTTAATAACATAATATTTTCCCAAAAAGGCATGATTTTTTATTTTTTTTAATGGATTTTAATGGACGACTGAAACAAATAATGGGCACAGACAGACAGATTTAATCATCCACTAAAATCCATTTAAATGAAAAAATGGTTATTTTGGGGGCAAATATTGGTATGCAATTTAATTGTGATTAATCGAGATTATTTAATTACAAAGGTTGTAATTAATTAGATTACATTTTTTTAATCAAGTCCCATCTATAATTAATGTCGATCGTCAATGATCATGTCCGAGGTAAATTGTCTCAGAACCATCCCTGTCATCATAGCCAATCAAAAATGTTTTCAGTATTCCACCAAGTCCTCCACTTCCAGTAGTCTTAAACTCACTGACACCAATAAACCACCATCAATGAGACTGTTATAGAGCCCTTCAACATGGCTCTTTTGAATATTAGATCACTTTTGAATAAACCCTTTATCATTAATAATATGATTTTGGAAAACAAAATCAACTGTCTCTTTTTAACGGAAACAGGCTTGGCACTGACGCCCAGTTATTCTCACTGAGGCTTCACCACCAAATTTAATTTTTTTATTTTTGATCAGGGAAGGCAAGAAAAGTGGTGAAATTGCTCAAGTTGCTCACAGTTTAATTTCAACTGAACCAATCCAAACAAATAAATACATCTGAGCATCAAGCATTTGTTTTTTAGCAATCCACCTGTTTTATATATAACAATTTATAGACCACCCAAGCCTCTCTCCTCTTTTATTTAGGAATTTCTGATCTTTTATCGACCATAAATGCAACAGGATTTCAATATCTGTTGATTTTAATTTACACATTGATAACAACTCTGAATCCTATGCAAATAAGTTTTTAAACCATTTTAAACAGTACGTATTTAAGCAACATGTAACAGAGGACCCACCCTGTACCTGGTCCTAACCTATGGTCTGTCCACTGGTGTGTCCTCTCTTGTTGACCTGGCTGTGTCAGACCTCTGTTTTATCCAACAGGAGGCCCTAACAAGAACTGCAAGGAAGCGATATAAAGCTTCTGAAGTAGCTGCACATTTTATTGACATTTGCTCAGATTTTACCTGTATCGTGTGATTTTATTGTAAATTATTTTAACAGCAAACTGAAGTCAGCCACTGATGCTGCACTTAAAACCAAAACTATAAGATCCAAATGATCGTGGAGAAACAAAGAGACCAGAAACCTCAAAAGAAATTGCAGGAGAGCAGAGAGGAAATTGAGAAAATCAAAATTAACTATTCATTAAGAAAGTTTTAAGGAACATCTAAAAATCCCAATAAAAGTTAAACAGGACAGACCACTCCACTCTTCCAAAATTATTTCAGACAATAAAAACAACTTTTTAAAACAATAGATCTTTTAATAAACATAGATTTTAACAAATCCTCCTTGACAGCATCAGATGCTGCATGTGAGGACTTTGTAGACCACTTCAGAAGTAAAATCAATGCTACTATTATCTCAACAACATTTCTCTGATTTTAACAGATCTGAAGCTTTGTTTTTACCCGAGGAAACACTGAGGAGTTTTGTGCTGGTTGATGCAAAGATTTGTGATCAGTGTTTTCCCAACTAAACCCAACAACCTGCCTTATAGATCCAATTCCCACATGACTTTTCAAAACATTTTATGGTTTCGTTGAGTGTGAGCATATTCACATGGTAAATATCTCCCTTGAGATGGATGTCTTCCCATCTGTCTGTAAAACAGCAGTGGTGAGGCCCCTTCCGAAGAAAAATAATGTAAATCCAGACATCGGCGTCTCTCACCAGGAGCAACTCTAGAATGGAAGAGGGTCCAGCTCTTCTCAAGGATAGTGGTTCCACAGCCCAAGCCATGCACTGAGATAAGTCCAACTATATCTAGCCGTAACCGCTCAACCTCGCGCACTAGCTCAGGTTTCTTCCCTGCCATGTCTCTAGAGCTAGCTTCTGCAGCCGAGGATCAGACCGCCAAGATCCCCGTATTCCCCTGCCGTCCAGCCCACACTGCCTTTTCGGGCTGAGCCCGAACGGGCCCCATGGGCAAAGGCCCAGCCACCAGGCGCTCGCCTCCATGCCCCACCTCCAGGCCTGGCTCCAGAAGGGGGCCCTGGTGATTCACGTCTGGGCAAGGGAAACCTGGACCAATCGTTTTTAGTCATCATAGGGGTCGATTGAGCCGCATTTGTCTGGTCCCTCCCCTAAAGACCTGTTTGCCATGGGTGACCCTACCAGGGGCGTTAAGCCCCCAACAATATGGCTCATAGGATCTTCAGGACACACAAACACCCCCACTATGGTATGGTGGCGGCTCAGGGAGCAGAGTCAATCATAACTCATTATATAATTAAATTATAACGAGGAAGAAGAGGAAATAGGTGGGACAGGGGCTACAAGGACGAACCACTGATGCTAAATTTTGAGAAAGTTTTTTTCATCTGTCTGCTAGGTTTGAGTTTTTGTGTTGATGTTCAAACACCTGAAGTTCACCTCATTCTAATGAATATTGCATCGTGTTCTGTTATGTACAGCATTAAATGTGGTTGTAAAATAAGAAAATACAGCAATAAATATATGTATGAGTTCACCTTGGAGTGAAATGTGTCCTTGAGATCAGTTCACATCAATTTAACAGACCTTGATTCAGTCGTTAAAGATGCTGCAGAGGTTGGGTGTCATTAATATTCAGTAAAACAGACATTGTGGGGTTTGTAAAAATAAACGTACAGCTGAAAAATATTTAATAGGATAGAAAGACAATAACAGCAATCCCTGTCATTTGTTTAGAATGATGTTGAAATAAATATTTTATATGTAGGTGTTGACAAACATACAATTATTGGGGCATTTATTGCACACTTTACTGGTAATTTCAGTTTGAGTCACAAAGTTACCTATGCAAATGGAACTATCACTTCCTTTCTCCTCAGTGTACCAAACAATACAAAAAACTTCGAGCTAGCCTTCTCCAGGTAGAAGGACCTTAAGAAGGAGGAAGATTTTAAAAGTGATGCTGAAGTTTATAGCTTTCTCCTAAACAAGTAGGTCAGTGGTGCTATCTAAAGGAACCTAAAGCTAACTTTTTGTTAGATAGTAGCTGTGCCCCAATTCAGGGTCTGCACACTTTGAAGTGCAGGTTCGTCTGCTACAGACGTCACTGTGGTGCCAAGTACTGTCCTATTTCAAAGGAGCCTCCAAATCCACCCTACAAATCCGCACTTTGGCCTCAAACGAAGGCTGCTGGTGATTTATCCTTCACAGCCTCCTTTCTCCCAGAATTCATTGCGCACAAGATGGTGGCGAGTGGACAAAAAAGCTCAGAAGAGTACTTTTTTGTTGTTGTTTTTTTAAACTACACTTTAGTAGAACTGTGATAAGACCAAGTACACTAAAAACACGTTTGTTAAAAGGTGGCAATACAATTCTGTAATATTTGATATTTGTGGATTTTTTAGGGGTTAATGAAGAGTCTACTGGTTGGAAAACAACAGAGCCTCCCTGTTTTCTTTGAGTATTTCCTGGTTTGGGAGCTCCAACATCTGAGCCAAAGGTTTGTGGTGAACCTGCCAAATATTTATTACAATATTTTAATAGTAGCTATTATATTAAAACTGTGGGTTCAGTGTGACTTGATAGGACATTTTTATTTTAAAAACAAAGACAGTGACATCAAATAATCAAGCAGCCATTTGAAGGGCTAGAATCCTTAAAAATATTTGACAGTTTAGTAGTTTCGAGCAGGGCCGAAGTTTTCCAAGAAATTTTGTGCTGAAAAATGCAGAAAAAACATTTCTTAAGCCTGGTAATCATTCTTTTGAAGTGGACAGTTCTGTCTGTATTGACTTAAAAACATAGGAAATTCAACTGACACCTGAGAGTTAAAAGTGAGAATTTAATTTGGAAATAAAAGTTACTGGACTAGTAAAAATGGTAATCTTCTTTTTCAGGGGGCAGCTGAGAGGTGCTGTGTTAGGGCATCATTAATAAATCATTATAAGTCCACCTTTACACAGGCGGTCATGGTGACGTGAAGCATCTCGTGACCTGAACTCACAGTACTGGGTCGGTTTGTGAACACCTCCCACCAGGCCGCTGGGCAGGATCTGGAGATGGTAGCCGATCCCGGCTCGGCAGTACAGTAGTTGCTGTTTGACCACCTCTCTGATCGGGTCAGGACTCGGACCTGTTCGGAAACAGCATAGAGTTATTTCCAGAGCAGCTCTTCTTTTGCTCACTCATGGTGCTACAGCTGAAACATGTACATATAAACTTAGCACAGCTGAGTCCTCTGTTAAATGAAGAAATCCTCAGACTTCAATCATCCAACTGCAGAATCAGCTGTTTAGTGTAGAAGAAGATTTAGAAGTTTGCCATGCCCAACTCTGCTGCTCATCCCACATCTGTATTTTCTGTTCAAATGTGTCTCCATTTAAAAGGGAGATAATCAGACTGGATGTTTTAATCAATCAGTCAAACTTTATTTTCTAAAATACTTCCCATTGTTCAAAAACAAGTCAATTACAGCAAACAGCAAAGAATAAAAAGAGCCATGATGAAAATAAAACCAGGCTACATTACCCATTCAGTGTGTCTTAACACTCGCTGACAGGAAATATTCTCTTGTATATAAAATTATATTCAATTAAAACCTTCACTAAATAAGTTTTAGGTTTCCTTTTAAAATGGTCAACACTCCAAGCTGCCTTCATGTCCCCAGGAAATGGGGACACTGCAACTGCTAATTCTTCACTGGTACTTTTATTTCTTTAATTTCATCTATCTCCTCATCTTGAGCCGCCACCTTACCACAGTGGGGGAGTTTGTGTGTCCTGAAGATCCTAGGAGCTATCTTGTCAGGGGGCTTTATGCCCGTGGGACCAGACAAAGTGCAGCTCAACATACCCCTATGATGTCTTGGACACTCGGGTGAAGAGAGGGGCAGAGCAGTCAACTGATTACCACCTGGTGGTGAGTTAGCTCAGATGGTGGGGGAAGATGCCGGTCAGGCCTGGCAGACCCAAGTGTGTTGTGAGGGTCTGCTGGGAACCTCTTGCGGAGCCCCCCTGAGACGTTGTGGCTCAGTGGAGGGAATACTTTGAAGACATTTTCAATCCAACGAGGAAAGCAGCGTCTGGGGACCCTGGTGTTGGCTCTCCTATCTCTGGGGCTGAGGTCACTGAGGTGGTTAAAACACTCAGTGGCAGGGCCCGGGAGGTGGTTGAGATCTGCCCGGAGTTCTTTAAGGCTCTGGATGCTATAGGGCTGTCTTGGTTGACATGCCTCTGCAGCATGACGTGGACATCAGGGACAGTTCCCCTGGACTGGCAGACTGGGTGTTGGTAGTGGTGGTGTGGGATCACACTCCTAAGCCTCCCTGGTAAGGTCTATTCCGAGGTGTTGGAGTGAAGGAGCCATCAAACGTCGGATTGAGGAGGAGCAGTTTGGTTTTCGTCCCAGTCATGAAACAGTGGACCAGCTCTGCACTCTCTTCAGAGTCTTGGAGGGGGTATGAGAGTTGGTTCAACCAGTCTACATGTGCTTTGTGGACTTGGAGAAGACGTTCAACCGTGTCCCCCAGGGACTCCGGTGGGGGAGTACATCAGAGTCGTTTCCAGTGCAGGTTGGACTCCAATTCTGTTCATAACTTTTACGGACAGAATTTTTAGGTGCAGCCGAGGTGTTGAGGGGATCTGGTTTGGTGGCCTCAGGATCGGGTCTCTACTCTTTGCGGATGATGTGGTTCTATTGGCTTCATCGGGACGTGATCTTTAGGTCTCAATGGGGGGATTCGCAGCCAAGTGTGAAGTGGCCGGGACGAGAATCAGCACCTCCAAGTCCGAGACCATGGTCCTCAGCCAGAAAAGGGTGGAGTGCTTCTCTCTGAGGTCCCGGCCCAAGTGGAGGAGTTCAAGTATCTCGGGTCTTGTTCACGAGTGAGTGAAGGATGGAGTGGGAAATCATGGGTGCATCGGTGCGGCGTCTGCAGTGATGCGGACTCTGCATCGGTCTGTCGTGGTGAAGAAGGAGCTGAGCCAAAAGGCAAAACTCTCGATTTACCAGTCGATCTACATTCCTATCCTCACCTATGGCCACGATCTGTGGGTAGTCACCGAAAGAAGAAGATCACTAACAGAAGTGGGAAAGAAGCTGGGAAGACCCAGGACACACTGGACAGATTACATCTGTCGGCTGGCTTGGGGACACCTCGGGATTCCCCCGAAGTCTGGGCTTCCCTGCTAAGGCAGCTGCCCCCCCAACCCTGGATAAGAGGTAAAAAATGGATGGATGTTTTATACATCTTATTTGAGCTTTTTATGTTTTTATTTGATTTGTTTTTATTTCTTTTTAATGCACTTGTTATTGCTTCCTGGACCCCGCTGTAATGCTTTTAATATTTTATGTAAAACACTTATCTTGAATTATCTTGTACATGAATTGTGCTGTACAAATAAACTTTCCTTGCCTTGCCAGTAAATAAAGACCAGAATAACTGAATACAAGGATTTTAAGGCAGATTCAACCTTACTAATACTCAAGCTTTTATTTTATTTTTTTATACTGCTTCCTTGTCATTGTTTTAGTCTAATTATTATTTCTATTGTACTGCTGATGGTGTTGTAGTGTTATAAAATTGATTACAGAGTGTTGATTCTCATCAACACTCTGTAATCAATTTTATGCTTGCTGCAACACACACTCTGAAACACACACCGTCCCATCCAAATACTTGATTTAATCTGAAATTAAATGAGACTTTTCTATATGTCTTGGTCTCAACTTCAGGAATAAATAAAAGATTAGCCGCTGAGGATCTGAGGGTTCCAACTGCTTCGTAAACTGAAAGAAAGTCAGATAAATAACTTAGATTTAATCCATTTTTATCAATTTGTATTAGCTTTAAAAGCTATTAAAAGAACTTTAAAATCAATCTGGAGCACACATGAATACCTGTGTTTAGAATATGAGGAAGAAGAACTTTACAATGATCAGTTCAGGAGTAAAAATAAAAACATGGATCAATATCTAGGCTACAATTAGACCCGGAGCTAGCTTTTCATCTCCAACAACATGAACATTTTAAGTTACTACCACATAATGGTGATGTTGTTTTGCTTAGTATCTTTGCACTTTTGAGTTGGGGATGGGGGAAGAGGTAGAAGGAGGTGTGGCTCTTGACACACTTTGTTTTGGTCTACAACCAGAGCACAGCAGTAAAGATTGCGTTGAAATGATTTAGCTTTTAGCTCCTTTACAGTTTAAATCAGAGTCAGAAATAACACGCAGGTTCTTTACTTTTCCAGATGGATTGTGGAGATGTCTCCATTTTCCAGGGTCCTGACTGCCCCAATCATTAAAATGTAGGCTAAGTTCACATGGCAGGTCCTCGTGCTCGATTCTGAATCCTATTCAGGAACACAGATGAAAGCAGACTGGGTCTGATTAACAAAATATACACACTTACACTCACAAACACTTGGTGATATTCAGCTTTCTGTATGATGTCAGAATGAACCTAAAATCGTCTATAACTTTTACAGATAAACCTAATTTGACTTTCTTGATGAACATGTCCAACTGTTCAGTGTTTAAGTATTTATTCTACAACATCCTCTAACAACTCTAACAAGATGATTAACCACAAAAAAGAAGGATATTAACCATGAACGGACCACTACATGTTCTGGTTTAATACCAGCTTGTATCTTCTGTCCAACAGGATTTAGGTCTGGTTGAAAGATGAGTTGAAATGCTTCTTCACCACTGATGGTGATGTTACAGGTGATGATGAAGGTCTGATCAAACATCTGTCACATCATGGCTTCTGTGTCAGGAGGAAGTCAGATAAAGATGGCCCAGGTGTTGCTCACCTTTTCCTTTCATCAGGAAGTCCCTCATATGCAGCTTCCAGAATCGGTCTGAACCTTGGAGCATCTCCTCTGGTTCCTTTGATCCCAGCAGCTGATCACATGCAGTTAAAAGCAGCAGGAATGCAGACAGCAGGGAGGAGGCATTCATAGTGAAACTCATCAGACTCCTGCCAGCTGAACACACACTGATGTCATGATGTCTGACAACCACACACACTCAGAAGATCCAGGCAGGCTTCTGCTTCTTCTTCTTCTGGTCATTCCTCCAAAGCCACTTCCTCATTTTATAATCGGTCATTTCTGACAGGGGCACTCAGATATGACGCTTTGCTCAGTCATTATCAGGAAGCTATCAGGGATTAAAACCAACAACAGCCTGAACACATGTGACATTCACTGGCAGCTGGACAAAGCAGCTTCTTATAGTTTCACTCCCAGTTTGACCAGATCAACCTGCCAGAATTGATCTGAGTTTTCCCGACGTTGTGGAGTGGGAAAAAGGAATCAGACGAGATGTGTTCCTATGCGCTCATGTTTTTATGTCACCCAATCAGAGCTGTGACGGCGGCACAAAAGCAAACTGTTCATTATCTCAATCAGTGAGATTAGGGAGTGAGCCGAGTCAGAGCAACACGTCATAATAAACAAACAACGTGCAAGTTCAGGAACACACTCTCTGCAACTAACACTCTGAAACACAGACTCTAAGGCTGGAATTTTTGTTTTTATTTAATCCTTCAGGGATGGGGTTCCTGTTGCCACTGTGTTAATGTAGATGTATAATGGAGTTTTTTTTCTGTACAGGTTCTGAAAAGCTGTTGAGAACAACTAAGCTGGAATTCATCAGCACCTCTAGCCCGTCTGTCTCCTGAAACCTGCTCTGCCTCCACCTCTAGCCCTTCTGTCTTCTGAAATCTCCTCTGCCTCCACCTCTACCGCATCTGTCTCCTAAAACCTGCTTTGCCTCCACCTCTAACCTGTCTGTCTCCTGAAATCTCCTCTGCCTCCACCTCTAGCCCGTCAGTCTCCTGAAATCTCCTCTGCCTCCACCTCTAGCCCATCAGTCTCCTGAAATCTCCTCTGCCTCCACCTCTAGCCCGCCTGTATCCTGAAATCTCCTCTGCCTCCACCTCTAGCCCGTCTATCTCCTGCAGTCAGGTGAAGAAGCAACTGGAAACTGAACGGGAACAAAGGCAGCAGGTCCAGGTGGGTTCAGCTCCAGTTCCTAAAACCTGCTCAGAACAACTATGGTGGATACTTCAGCCTTATTTTAACACCAGTCTGTGTCAGAAAAGAGTTTGTGTGCTGTAGGAAATATCCTGCTTGTTCCAGTACCTAAAAAATCTAAACCATCTGAACCAGATGACCAGTTGTCCTAACGTCTCACATCATGAAAGTCCTTCAGAGACTGTTAGTGATCCACCTCAATAAGCAGGTCAACACTTTTAGGACCTATTATAGTTAGCTGGGCTCACCACCTGCAGGAGGGGCCATAGGGGCTGGGTGCAGTGAGAGCTGGACGGCTGCCAGAGGTGGAGACCCTGGCGATCTGATCCTCGGCTGCAAAAGCTAGCTCTAGGGACGTGAAATGTCACCTCTCTGGCGGGGAAGGAGCCTGAGCTGGTGCATGAGGTTGAACGGTTCTGGCTAGATATAGTTGGATTAACCTTGATGCACGGCTTAGACTCTGGAGCCAGTCCTTGAGAGGAGCTGGACCCTCTTTCATTCTGGAGTTGCTCCCAGTGAGAGGTGCCGAGCAGGTGTGGGCATGCTCATTGTCCCCCGAATTGGCGCCTGTATGTTGGTGTTTACCCTGGTGGACGAAAGGGTAGCCTCCCTCCACCTTCGGGTAGGCAGATTGGGCCTAACTGTTGTTTGTGCTTATGCACCAAATAGCAGTTCAGAGTACCCACCCTTTCTGGAGTCCTTGGAGGGGGTGTTAGA
>JBAFSZ010000014.1:32396509-32408914 GCA_036919955.1 Melanotaenia pygmaea
TTGTGTTGTTCTTACTCTCAAATGTAAGTCGCTTTGGATAAAAGCGTCTGCTAAATGACTGTAGAATAGAATAGAAGAATAAAGGAAAAATATTTTATTGGGTTAATTAACACAGCTCTCATTGTCGCGGTCAGGACAGGCCGACTGCCGGAATGTTCTGACCCTTTCTCAGCCATCTTTCTGTGGTGAGGGCCAACCACTCTGAGCACAGTGCCTGAGACGGCGCTGAAGTTCAATGTTATGACCCCCTTTTAGTCCAGGGGATATGGGTCAGTAACAAAACCGGACCGGACGTCCACAATAGTATAAAATAAACGTATTTATTCAATACACAAAATTCCTATAAACAAAAGTACAATTACCGGGTTCCAATAACAAACACTAACAAAAGGAAATCCTATAAACAAAAATATACCAAGTCCGGTTACAAAATCAACATAAAGTGTCCTTTCTCATGTTTAACAGTAATATTATCCAAACAAACAATTACAAATAACCAACTTAAACCTCCTCCTATTGAGGGCACTATCTAACTATAACAATGTAAATCAAAATGCAAAACCACCTATAAACCAAATATCAAAGCACAAACCGAAAATCACAGATAGTCTTTACTTTAAACCAAAAGTCTGTCAAAAGGAAGAAAGCTCTTACAAACACTTCAGCCAGTACAAACCCACACAAGGATTAATAAAGTACATCTTATCTTATCTTATCTTAGAATTGTCTCTTAGCCAAGCCAGCGAACTGCATGCCCAAGAACACAGCCGCCACGAGTGAAGGAGACTGCCCAAAACTAGGAACTAAGAAGTCCCAGACCAATCCCGGCGGGGGAGAGGGGAGGAGAAGAGCAGCTCTTGGTGGAGATCATCATCTTCTCAGCGAGGCACAGCTGCATCCACTTTTCATGATCATGCCGACAGGCTCCATCACCAGACTGAAAGGCCAGGGGCCACAACATTCAACAATTGGCGGCTTCCAACATGCCTTACAAGGTGGCTGGCCCTGTCGTCCTGTCAGTCACTTAATGGAACTGTATAAAGCAAGTACAGCTAACTGATGGATGGATAACGCTACTGCTGAGTGACGTGGAGCTGAAACAGACGGGACAAACCTGAGGAGATGATGCTCCAAGCTGACCAGAGTTGAGATGCAGCTGGGAAATAAACAACTGCTGGTCAGGCCTGGCAGGCCCAAATGTGTTGTGAGGGTCTGGTGGGAACGTCTGGCGGAGACCCCTGTCAATGAGAATTTCAGCTCCTACTTTCACCAGAGCTTCAGTGATGTCCCGGGTGAGGCGGGGGACGTTGTGCTGAGTGGGCTGTGTTCCACGCCTCTTTTGTTGAGGCAGCTGAAGCGATTCACAGCCGAGTGTGAAGCAACTGGGATGAGAATTATCACCTCCAAATCTGAGACCATGGTCCTCAGCTGGAAAAGGATGGCGTTTCCCCTCCAGGTCGGGAATGAGGTCCTGCCCCAAGTGGAGTGTCACGGGTGGCAGTGCGGCTTGATAAAGACCGCCACCGTGGGTTCGTTTCGGATCGGGGGAGCAGAGTTAAAAGCCACACAGTTACAAAACAGTTTAATCAAATAAAAAAAAAGAATGAGAAACATCTTCTAGTCTTGGCCCTTCAGGTGTTCCGTACTGTCCATGTATGCAGCTTCTGGCAGCGTTCCGAGCGGGTCTTGCCGACACTCCCTGTGTCCACGCGCCTCTTCTCCATATTAGGGCCTAGCCCACCAAAGACCTGTAACGAAGCGGACACACACACACGGAAGTCCTCTGTTTTTCTGGGGGGTACTCCCACCCCTTTCCGCCTGCCTTACAGCCTGCATCTCACTTCAAGCCACGGTCACTGACAGGAAGATGTACTGACTTTTTCCCGGGCCGACACGGTGTTCCTGCAGCCCGGGGCTGAGTCACTGAATCATGGGCTCCGGGTTGGCTGTTGCGCTCCTTCCCACAATCCGCCCACCATTCCTCTGGAAGTCCCGCGGCACCTTGTGGTCTCGCCTCTGGTTCTAGCCTCTTCTGGTTTCGGCCAGCCATGTTCTTGATCGCCTCGCGGCCTCGGCCGCTGCCTCTGATCATGGTTGTCTCTCACTCCCAGCAGCATCCCTTGTCTCCTAAATCCTCTCAGGACTGCTCGCACCTGTCTCTAATATGGGCTCGTTAAGGCTCGATTGGCCTCAGAGGGTGTCAATAAAACCAATACAATACACTGCATAAGACCAAGGATATAAAACAAGTAAAACATGTGGGTAAAAGTATAAATAAATAGCACAAATAAAATAACATGCAGTTAAAAAAATAAATAATGTCCTAATTAAAATAAGGCCCACACCCTCTTTGGCCCCATCACAGGAGGAGTATCTTGGGGTCTTGTTCAGGAGTGACTGGTGCAGCGTCTGCAGTGGTGAGAAGCTCGGTGATCTGGGAGGGGCTCAGAGTAGAGTCGCTGCTCCTCCACATCGAGAGGAGCCAGATGAGGTGGCTCAGGCATCTGGTTAGGATGCCTCCTGGACGCCTCCCTGGTGAGGTGTTCCTGGCACATCCCACCGGAAAGAGGACCCGGGGAAAACCCAGGACACGGATGAGCTGGCTGGGAAGAGGGAAGTCTGGGCTTCCCTGCTTAGACAGCTGCCCCGCGATTTATAAAGCATTTAAAAACAACAATGCTGCACAGTGAAACATTAAAATAAGACACGCTTAATGTTTACATGACTAATAATAACAACAACAATAATAATAATAATGTCAACACTGTCTTATTTCAGGGGTTATGATGAAGGTGTAGAACTAGTTTTTGGGTTTTCTTTGCAGGACTGTGTCAGCAGAAGGAGTGTGTGAAGTCAGCTGTCAACTCCTGTGCTGACTGTATCGCATCTGGACCGTACTGTGCATGGTGTCAACAGCTGGTGAGAAATGGAGTTCATTCTACATAGACAGTTTACCTGTACATCACGTTTCATGTACGAGACCAAAGTGCTTTAATAACATTAACAGCGGGGTGCAGACGGAGTACATTAAAACAAACATTAAAAAGGAATGAAAAAAGTTTAATAAAGACAGAAAAAGTCTGAACAAAATAAGATAAAATAAAAGTTCCAATGTGAGGAATTAATAATTTGTTCTGATAAAACCGGCAAATAGAAACATAAATGTTCAGCAGACCTGCTGGTTTCTGGTTCTATGATCCACATTCCTGGTCTTGTGGAGGACTGGAGAAGCAGTGTTCTGGCCTAACTGCAGCTGTCTGATGGACTTTAGGGAGACCTGTAAGGACGGGGTTCCAGCAGTCATCAGTCCTTTAATCCTCCAGACAGTCTTGAAGTGATAACAGGTCGACTTCACAACCGCCTTCATGTCTGAGTCCAGGACTACGCCCAGATTTCTGGCTGGGTTGGTGGTTTTTAACTGAGATGTTTGAAGCCGACTTTTAATCCAAAAACTATTACTTCAGTTTTATCTGAAGGAAATTTTGAAACATCCAATCTTTGCCATGATCAATGCGTCTGATTGGACTGGATTGGTAAGGTATGGTAACATATTTAGTTGTAGATGTTGAACAGTAGGGCTGCAACTAACGACTATTCTGATGGTGGATTAGTCACAGACTATTAAAACGACAATCGGATTATGTATCTCATGATTATTACATATGGATCTTATTTCACTTTCAGCTTTGAAATTTTGTATGAGGTTGTTAAGTAAGTCCGACGTTCCTCCTCTTTAAATGTTCGAGCGTTGCAGACGTACTTCCGTGGTACACAAGGTCCGCTTTACAAACCTCACCACATGTATTTAATTTATTTTGTAAGTTTAACGTGAAGTTATCCCAGACTTTTAACGTTCTCCGCCGTGGTTTTCCTCCCTGGACCGCCACCTGGTGGACTTTACTGCACATGTGCATCTCTCAGCAGAGATTAAAAAGAAGACGATGTCTCACGCTGTAGTTTTTTTGTTTTTTGTTTTTGCCGACAATAGTTGACGGCTAAATTCGTTGCAGACTATTTTTATTGTCGACTATTGTCGACTAATCGTTGCAGCCCTATTGAACAGGATGGAGCCTTGGGGAACTCCACAGGTTATTTTAGTTCGCTCAGACCCATAAACACAAAGTAGTCCCTGTTTTTTTAGATAAGACTCAAACCAGTTTAACTAGAAAGTTCTACCCAGGTTCCCAGATCGAACAAATAACAAATGAGATCAGAATAAATGAGGAGACTGAGTCCCAGTAGAGCTTTCTTTCCACACTGATTTAGTTTCTGTTGAGTAAATATTGACTGTTATCTGACATGTTGTCAATCTGAGGTTGGACTTAATGAATTTTACCACCTGAAACAGATCTTTCTTTCACGTTCTTTTAAATAAAATCTTAGAAATCCAGAGGGTGTACATACTTTCAAACAAACTGCATTATTTTATTTTAAAAACTTTCAGGATCAATACCATTCTCGTTTCATTTCCTTCATTTCATGCAGAATTTCACCAAGTCTGGTGAACAAGACGCAGTACGCTGTGACACCGAGGACCAACTAAAATCAAAAGGCTGCAAGCAGGAAGAGATCGTCTCCCCTAAGAATGAGCTACAGATCATCAAGGAAGAGCCTCTGTCTGCATCGTTTGAGAAGCCGGTCCAGATCAGTCCTCAGCAAATCCACCTGAAGCTTCGACCTGGTCAGTGTCTCTTTCATCCAAAGCTGCCTTCGCTCCCCGTTTCACAGATCTCACCCCCATTAATAAACCCAGTCAGCATGTGTCATGTTTTTATTTCGTTTTCATTTAATGTCACTTTCATTTCGTATTTTCATGAAGCTTTAGTTTGTGCATAATGAATTCAGACACGCATGAAAGAAAATCTTTTCATTTACCCTCTTATCTGCATTTACAGGGCTTTCCAACACCTTCACTGTGAAGTTTAAGAGAGTTGAAGGTTATCCAGTGGATCTCTACTACCTGATGGACCTTTCATACTCAATGAAAGATGATTTAGCAAATGTCAAAAACCTGGGGGAAAAACTCTTCGAAGCTCTGAGTAATATCACCCAAAAAGGTCAAATAGGTAAATAATTTGATTCATCTGAAAACAGTCAGAACAGAACCTAAACAGATAGAATGATAGTTCCAGATAAATGAATAAGATGTACGGGTTTTACCCTCCACACATGCAGCAGCTGAGATGGAGGCGGATCCGGATGATGAGCAGTCGCCTGCACTTCACGCCTCCTTATTGTTTAAACTGAACTTGCCGCTTTCTAAAGAAGCCAATCACAGCTAACTATGTCATTCCAGGGTTTGGTGCCTTTGTTGATAAGGCTGTCCTTCCTTACACCAACACCAACAAGGAGAAACTCCTGAAGCCGTGTGATGAGAAAGAGCAGTTCTGTCAGGCTGCCTTTGGGTACAGACATGTGCTCAGCATGACATCAGACCAAAGCAGTTTCAGAAATGAAGTGGGAAAGCAGTTCATTTCTGGGAACTTGGACACACCTGAGGGATGTCTGGATGCCATGATGCAGGCTTCTGTATGCGGGGTAAGGATTCAACCAAACACATACATGTGCAGAAATGTGCTAAAATAATTTCTATGATTTTTGTAGAGAAACTGTTTTAATCAAATGTAGCATGTCATAGCTGCTCCACTATGTGAAGGGGTTCTCCAGGGGCCTCATGTACGGAGGATTGCGTAGCTTTCATACTGAAAGATGACGTACAACCACAACTGGGAACGTACATACAAGGCAAAAGAAATCAGATGTATGAATCGGTGCGTACGTTTGTTTGTGCAAATCTTTTCCTTGATGAATGACATGGAATTGATTGCAGCTCCAGGACCACCTCATCTCCTCCCATTAATAAATTTGCAAATAATCATAAATACATGGCGTTCTCTCAATTTCAGCCCAAATAACAAGAAACAGACCAGAAACGTCACAAAAGAAGAGTTGATTTGTTGAATCAGAGGTGGGGAAAAGATAAAATAACTTGTAGCATGTTGACAATAGGTGGGCGGAGCTTTCCAGCATGCTTTGAGTGTGTTCAGTAGTCTGATAGTGTTTAGATTTACTTACATACAGTAATCTGTATATTTCTGTTTTTGAGCTTGTTTGGTTTGATTACCGATAGTTGTTGATTAAACTGATGTAGAACCATCAGAAGGTAACTAGAGTTAGACTGTCTTAACTCAGTTGTCAAGGCTACCCCTGAAATGTCCTCTACCTCCACCTCCAGCTTGTCTGTTTCCTTAGGCGTCCTCTACCTGTACTCTAATTGCTGTTCCCACACATCCTAATGTATAGGGTAAAATAGGTTGGAGGAACAGCAGCACTCGGTTGATTGTTCTGGCTACCGATGCTGGATTCCACATGGCCGGAGATGGAAAACTGGCCGGTATCCTGGAACCCAATGATGAAAGATGCCACATGGAAAACAACCTTTATTCCAAGAGTAGTGACATGGTACGTATGAATTCATGTGTTTTTTATTTTGCTGTTTTTTTTTGTATTGCTGCCCATATTAACGTTTCAAGTGATTTTTCAAGCAACTAACTAGCAGTACGATAACATCCTCTGTCCTCGGAGATAGAGACTCAAAAATCATCACTATACAATTTTTCCATGAGAAATGAACATTATGGGCTTGATGGACTAAAGATTTGTGTGTGTAAAAACGTGCAAACTTGGTAGCACATGCAGTATCATGTTGCAGCTGATTTAGTAACTGGACACACAGAAGATTGCACCTGTTAAATGGGCAAAATAATGTGCACAGTCTATTTTGAGTGTTTGCCCTTGATGTTCAGTGGGGTAGAAAAGTATTTAGTCAGCCAGCAATTCTCCCAAAAGATGATAGAGGCCTATAATTTTCATCATTGAGGTATACCTCAACTATGAGAGACAAAATGAGGAAAAGAATCCAGAAACTGACATTGTCTGATTTTTAATGAATTAATTGGTAAATTCCTCTGTAAAATAGGTACTTGGTCACCTACAAACAAGCAAGATTTCTGGCTCTCACAGATCTGTAACTTCTTCTTTAAGAGGCTCCTCTGTCCTCCACTTGTTACCTGTATTAATGGCACCTGTTTGAACTCGTTATCAGTAAAATAAAAAAAACACCTGTCCACAACCACTAACCGTCAAACTCCAACCTCCTCTATGGCCAAGACCAAAGAGCTGTCAAAGGACACCAGAAACAAAATGGTAGACCTGCACCAGGATGGGAAGACTGAATCTGCAATAGGTAAGGGGGACTGTGGGAGCAATTATTAGAAAATGGAGGACATACAAAACCACTGGTAATCTTCCTCAATCTGGGGCTGCACGCAAGATCTCACTCCGTAGGGTCAAAATGATCAGAGATCATGAGAACGGTGAGCAAAAATCTCAGAACCACATGGGGGGACCAGTGAATGACCTGCAGAGAGCTGGGACCAAAGTAACAAAGGCTCATCAGTAACACACTACACCACCAGGGACTCAAACCCTGCAGGGACAGACGTGTCCCCCTGCTTCAGCCAGTCTGAAGTTTGCTAGAGAGCATCTGATCTGTGTAAAGGAAAGAAAAAACGGGGCCATGTATGGTGAGATTTTGACTGAAAACCTCCTTCCATCACCAAGGGCATTGAAGATGAAACATGGCTGGGTCTTTCAGCATTACAATGATCCCAAACACACAGCCCGGGCAACGAAGGAGCGGCTTCATAAGAAGCATTTCAAGGTCTTGGAGTGGCCTAGCCAGTCTCAAGATCTCAACCCCCAGAAAATCTGTGGAGGGAGTTGAAAGTCCGTGTTCCCCAGCGACAGTCCCAAAACATCACAGCTCTAGAGGAGATCTGCATGGAGGAACGGGCCAAAACACCAGCAACCATGTGTAAAAACCTAGTGAAGACTCACAGAAACGTCTGACCTCTGTCACTGCTAACAAAGGGTATAACAAAGTATTGAGATGAACTTTTGTTTTGGACCAAATACTTATTTTACCAAGGAGGTTACCAGTTAATTAATTACAAATCAGACAATGTCATTTTCTGGATTTTTTTTCTCATTTCGTCTCTCATAGTTGAGGTATACTGATGATGAAAATTACAGGCATCTCTCATCATTTTAAAAGGGAAAACTTGCAAAATTGCTGGGTGACTAAATCACAGAGGTTTCTAACACGAAATACTATATTATAAATGCATTATATAAAATATACTTAATGATTTCTGTAATTTTGTGAGTTGAAGACCTCTGTTGGCATATTTGTTTCATCTTGATATCGTAAGGACATAGAAGGCAGTTGATTTGTTCATGTCATTACTAGTGCAGTCATCAACATGGCAGAAATTTTCTGTAATCACGCAGTAGAAGAAGCCCATTTCCTAAATTCATCGCCTTAACCCTTGTTTCCACCTGTGGGTGTGGGTTTGTAAATCTCATTGCATTTCCACAGCCAACGATAACCTCACCTGAAAGGTGGAGTATCAGTTGGATAGCAATAGATGCCTCAGCTACGTAATAGCATTACGCCATCGCAGTGCAGCGCCTTGATTAAAGTAGAATCAAAACGCGGCTTAGAAACAAAGGAACAGAATGGCATCATCCAACAGTTTGTGTTCTTCTTGCCAGTGCTGGAGGAAAATATGTTGCTCTAAACGAGGAGCCGTTCGTGGTGTTGTTATGCCAGGTCACACGTGAAGTGACTTTTTTTATCAACCAACCAACGGATTTTAGTTTGTCAAGCCCCACCCTTTCGGTTCGGATTCCACCCGTCGGTGGAAACGGTGCAACAGTATGACCAGTAAAGGATACAATTGCAAAATCTTGGTGATGGTGAGCTTCAGCAGCCACAGCTGCCCTGGACAGACTGACGGCAACGTGGCAGCCAATCTGTATCCTAAGGCCCCTCCAACGACCACTAAACATTTGTACACCAGCGATGCCAACACTGGAGACTAGGAGGGTGAAGTGGTAATCTAAACCCCAACCTTCCAATTTTTGGATGACCCACTCTACCACCTGAGCCACTGCCGCACAATGATAAACCAATGTTAAAAAGTAAAATCGTCTTCTTCTTTATAGTTGTAATAATTTTGAAAAAAAAAATTTCACCGTTTGCAGCGCTCTTTGACACTACCCAGCGCTAGCCAGAAAATCTGGCTCTTCCAACAGAGCGCAGCAAGGGATAGCCAATCAAGATAGCAAGACATAAAAGTGGAAAGCCAATCATATCAGGTCCCACCTTATGAGCAGTTTCATTGCATTGAAATTGCTCATAAGATGGGACCTACAGCACCGATGTTACATAATCTCTCGGCTGTGTGTGTGACAGTAAATGACAGGGACCACTCAGGAGTCAGGGACATGGCCCCACCGCCCCTACCTAACCCTACACCCGCACTCCTGTGATATACTGCATGTCACCACTGGCTGATCATCTAAAGTGAAAGGTTTTGTTCTAAGATGTTCAGTCCCTCCATTACCCTGGGGTTTGCTAGCTTAGATGTAAGAATAGAAACAGATGGAATAAAAGGTGACAAGAATTTCAGGACAAACTGCAATAATGACATGGTATACACAAGGTTGTCAGATTGAAGCCTTTCTCACTGCAGTTAGTTTCAGAGGCTCTATGTGAAACGTTATGGCCAGTAGGTATGCGTTTCAGTGCAGAAAAAGTGAGCCGTGTCCATTTTGTTGCCCTGATCACCGTATTCACAGTGTACACCCAGGTCTTGTCTTTCCATTGATGCCAAATCTGTTTCTGCTGCAGTCATGCCAAAAAAATAATTGCCAATTAAACAGTTTACCATTACAGGTGTTTGCAGCTTTTGTCCAGTGTAAAAGGGTATTTAGAAAATGGAGCAGGAGTTCAACATTTGATTGGCATTATTCACAAAGTAATAGGAAAAGTGATCCCATCTCTCTTCTTTCCCTTCCATACTCCTTGCTCCTCTCCCTCCACGTACAGGCCAGTAGTAATTAAAAACCATTTTCCTGATTTCATTGACTTGTGTGCAGGACTACCCTTCTGTAGGACAACTGGCCATGCAGCTGGAAAAAAACAACATTCAGCCAATATTTGCTGTGACACAAAACATGAAACCTGTTTACCAGGTGAATAAAACCGAAGCTTCCATTTTTTTACCATTCTCATGTGAATGTAGCAAACAAACTGACTTAAATGAACCGGTTTCTATGTTTTTCCCAGGAACTCTCTAACATGATTCCAAAATCAGAGGTGGGAGTTCTCTCATCAGATTCTTCAAATGTGGTGGAGCTGATTAGAGGAGCCTACAACGTAGGTGTCTGGTGGACTGCTCCGTGTTATATGACTTCATTTCGTGTTGATTTGAAACTTTTCTTTCCCAAATGACGTCTGACTGAAATGTTTAATCCAACAGCGGTTGTCATCTAAAGTAACGGTGACCCACGACAATCTTCCTGACAATGTCGGAGTTTCGTACAAGCCAAAGGATTGTTCTAACCCAGAAGCACCGAGCGAAAGCAAAGGCGTTTGTAATGACGTTAGCGTGAATCAAGAGGTTGGTGGTTTTCTGACTTTTTGTTAGAATGTTATATCAGATTATTTCATCCTGTGAGTAGAGCTGTGTCTGCTGTTCTTTATGTTTCCAGTAGATCAGAAAACCGCTGATCTAACATGTTCAAACATTAACGAGTCCGGTATCTGAGCCAGAACCAGGAAAAGAAAATGTCACGCTTGTACAGTTTGCTTTGATTTCTTAATTTCCAGTGCAATATGAAATATTCTTTAACACAAATACTTTAAAGAAATACTTATAAAAGTGGAATAAAATATATTGAGTAAATTATTTAAAAATATGTTGAAAGGGCAATTAAGAAAAATGATTAAATAATTAAGACTACAAATTAATATAAGATTATTTTAAATTTCTTAAACTGAAAATAATAAAATATAATATAATTCTCAAGAACCTGCGTCAGGTCAGTAAAATTTGATGTGACATGGAAGACAGAAGGAATACACTGTGGTTGGTTTCACCTATAATTTAATTCTCTAAATCTCTCCGAAGTTAAAATAAATTGCATGTTTTTTATCAACACAGTGGTCTCTAAATATTAAAGTATCAAATACAATATATTAACTGGCAGATAAAGTACTGAATCACAGTGTTGCTGCTAAAATCCTGTTTTCTGTCAGTCAGACGTCTGATCTTTGCTTTTTGTTTTATTTTCACAAATGAAACTAAAGAAATGGGAGTAAATTCTCATCTCTGTGACAAAAAGGCAAAAGATCCAGTTTAAACCGGTTCTTTGCTTGTCTGTTATGTGTCGACACGACTCTTGTTCATCCCACGAGTTAGGAGCCTTTTTTCTACCTGAAGGATTCAGAGGTCGGTGTTCATCCTTTAACACCTGACCTAAGAGATGATGGAGAGAAAATTTTTATTTTTATTAATCTGAAGTCTTCTTTTTGGCCCTTTATCAAATAAATATAGAACTAATAATAATAATAATAGTTTAATTTGTACAGTTTATTGTTATGTGATGTCAGAATTGTTGTAGTGCAAAAAGCATCCACCAGGGGGCAGAAGGCAAGATTGAGGCAGTATAGAGCAGGGTTTTGTGTTTTCACCGAACAGTGATGCAAGAGGCTGTACAGGTGGAAACAAAGGAAAACTATGTTTCTCTGAAAATGGTCAGGTACAAGGACAGGACTGAAAATGAGGGGGAAAGCAGACAATGTCCAAAGAAGAAAGAAAATTCCCTTTCAAATGTAAAAAGTTGCTCCACCCTTGCCCAGCTGGGATATAATCCCAGCAGCTGGGGGTGCATCTAAGGTGAAAAACCTCAGTCGGAAAGCTTTACATATGACTTTGAAATGCAGTCTTAAATTAAACTTTATGTTTTCAAATGATGCAAAGATGTCTGAGTCCCTGAACTGAAATTTGCTTTGTAGATCTCCTTTGACATCACTGTGACAGCAAAAACCTGTATGAAGGAGGAGAAATCATTCTCTGTCAAGCTACTGGGAATTAAAGACACGTTAACTGTGACTCTATCTACCAACTGTGAATGCCAATGTACGGAACACAATGATAAAAACCACATACTTTGCAATAGAAAGGGAAGAATCAACTGTGGAACCTGCAGGTAAGGCCTGACACACATAAGGATTTTTTGATCTTATGAGATTTTTTTATCTGGTCGAGGCCTCAAACGTGAAGATAAAAAAATTAGTTTTGTCGTACTGTGTGTGGTGTGTTCCGAAAATGTAATCACAAAACAAAACATACATGGCAATGTTGTACCACAACTGATCTACAATCTAGTCCTCCGAGCCGGACAAACTTTGAAACGTAGAAGAACCATAGCAACAACCAACAAAAAACATAGAAGAAGAACCATAGCAACAACCGGCAATAAACATAGAAGAAG
>JBAFSZ010000014.1:32717619-32733272 GCA_036919955.1 Melanotaenia pygmaea
AAAGGCTCAGACAGCTTCGCTGTCTCAAGGACCGCTTCAGGAAATCTTTCCTGCCACACGCAATAAGACTGTTTAACACATCATCACTGTGTCAGAGTTTTGTTGGTTTTGTGTAATCCTAACAGAGCAATCACAGCAGAGTTTCTTTTAACTGAACTAAGCTTGTGGAGTGTGGAATAAGCCTTAGAGCTGTATAATTAGTTGTGCATTGTACTGCGGCTGTGGCATATTGCTCATTATGCTTCCCATCTTATTACTGCATTCGTTGTTTTTCTATAAAACGGGAGCTAGAGCTGCAAAAACACAACTCGGTTGCAAATACCTGAAAGAATCAGATAATGGTGTCTCCAAAACATCCAAATGACAGTTTGACCTTATTTTCATAAAGTAAATTAGACGTATTACTCCTGCAGATAAATCAGATGACAGCCCGCCCTCCCCCACCTTCCCCTGCCTCTTCAGCAACTCTACCTTTAATGGACTTTTTCTTTTAATTAAAATATCATTGAAAGGAGATGGATTGCTGATAACACTACCTTTTTCTTGACCTCAATTTAAGCTTTGCTCACCTCGGCAAACGAGCCTGGAGAGTCTGTCTGAGCAGGAAAACTCACTTTGTTCCAGCCTGTCAGATACATTCATCAAATCTGGCCTGGAGATTTCCTTCCTTAATGGTCTGAATTGCCTGGCTAGGTGGCATGGACTCACCTAAATTATTGATACTGATTGATTATATTATATTGATTATTGATTGATACTGATAACTGATACCTCTTACTGATCTAAGAGATTTTTGATCACCCTCTAAATACTGCAGATCTTTCTACCACCTGGAGAGTCAGCTGGAATCAATTCATGCAGGAACCTGCTTCTCAGAACTGAGAAAATAATTCACTCAATCCTTTAAAAACATTTTCATGTGTTTAAATTTCGCTGAAATGCCAGACACAACTTTGCAGTATACATGTGGAAAAACTGATCAATATAATTTTACTCTTCCTTAATTTAACCCAATGATTAAAATTTAGACTCTGACCTTCTTTCACATGGAAGGCTTGAATGCTGAATATGTGTTTAGATGCATTTAATGAAGGCTTTCTAGCCCACATAGCTCCACACACCCATACCAGATATCAGATCACCCACCAACCTCTGCTAAACCCGCTGTGCTTACTGAACATTTATGTAGCCAAGCGGACTAAAATAAACACTTCTCAAAGGAAAACAGAGCTTTGTAGGTTTTAAACTGTTTTCATTCACTGGGGTGTGTTGGCAGCGCTGCCCCTTTAAGAGCAGCTTGGAGGTAGCGCACGGAAGCGCGTAGTTTTCCGTCACACACAGTCACACACCACATGCTGCCAGCAGTGGAGAACTATAGAATACAGAGATTTCTGAAACGTGCAACACGTGTGTGCATGTAAGGGCTGACCACGCTGTGAGCAACACGGATGAGCGGGTTAGCAGGGGAGATATCATGCTGTGTGAATCCTGAGTGTGTGTGACCTAGCATGCAGGCTGTTGTCTATATTGATGGAGTTTAGTATCTAAACTAACAGAGTTATTGAGCAAATGCACCTGTTTATTGTTCAGAGATCTTAGGCCGAGCCATCGATAGAGAGGTTATAGCTAGTTTGTGTTGGGTCAGCAGCCCATTAAGTGCCTGTGAAGCCTCTAGCAGGGCATTATTTACATATTCATTTTGTTTAAATGTTCAAACTCAAAACTATTAAATTAAAACTGTGCTCCCTTGGGTGCAGTCAGGGAATAAAAGACCAACAATATATATATATATGTTTATTTATTTATTTATTTATTTATTTTTTTTTTTCTGTGTCCTATCTCATCTCTCATGACTGGGTCACATTTAGAAACACAGAAGGCATTTCTCAGAATAAATTACTGTACATCACGCTGAATCATGCCATCAGACAGACAAAAATAAGCTTTAAATAAATAGAAGTAGAAAATTAGAGCTTAACAGTATCACTATACACCCCAGCATGTAATATTTTAATCACCGTTCTCTCCTAAGTCTGCTGCACATAAGGTAATTAGATTTGTTGAGTAAACGCTTCAGTGCCATTTGTCACCGTTCTTTCCATCTGTTTTCACTATTTATAGTACGTTGTTTATCATCTGTGTATGAAGGTTCAACATAAGTCACCTCTCCCATTAACACAAGACATTACAGTCCAGCTGCAAGAGTTCAGAGGAAAATAGAAGTTATTGTACAGTGAGGTTGTGACACATTGCTTTAGCTCAGAAGGGTTTGAAGAACTCCTGAGAAAAGCATAATGACCGAGCTTTACTGGATCGGGGAGGCTGTGGACCCAAATGCAACACAAGAAGTCGGGAATAAAGGAACAAGCTTCATCATTTTCTCAGTAAGGTCAGGTGGCTCCACCTATACCTGCTGTGGGTACAAGCTGGCATCGAACCTCAGTCTCCCACTTTCCAGGTAAACAGGTTTTCCTCTGGGCCAACAGGACTCACTGGGAGATGACAGGACTGGAGAGTGAACAGAAGTTCAGTAGGTGACAATAGCATGATGTGAACTTGTTCAAAACGAATGCCTGTCCTTCCAGATGTGATCAAGGTTAATCCAGAGACTGAAGAGGGCTGAGACGAAAAGCAAGGTCAGAAACAGGTGGGTCAGTACCAAGGAATCAGAGACGACTTCAGGCAGATTCAGGACAGGGCTGAGATGAAAGGCGGTGTCAGGAGCAGGAGTCGACAACAAGGAATCAGATGAACGGTGGAGAGTCAGGCAGGTCTGGCAACCATGGAGTGAAACAGGACAGGTTATACAGGAACGCTGCCGGTGAACGTGGTTGGGTTAATGAGGGAATGGCAGAGCCAGAGAGCTGGAAGCCACAGCTCAACGTGGGGAAAAGGCTGCTCCACTGAGTCCACTGTCAAGAAGCTGTGGATGTGAGGACCGGCAGAAGAGGCAGGAGGCGGACCGGAGAGGGGAAAGTTTTAATAAAGTAAAACTTGACTTACATAATTAACGGACTCCGCTGATGAAGCGCTGACTAAAAATGGCCCTAACAGCAACTAACTATGGAGGAACCGAAGCCAATGGCTTAAATACATGGAGGGAACTAACAAGGCCCAGGTGAGAAGAATGAACTCATCAAACCAGGTGAGAAACCAAAAAAAAACATGACCCTAAACACCAAAAACATGAACCAGGAACACAACATTGGTACATGTGTTCATGTTTAATTAGTTGTTATATTGCTCTGTGTTTATTTGTGGTGAATTAGATGTTTAACAGTTTGAATAAACAGTGAAGATGTTATCAGTTATTCTGCTTGGCTCAGTTATTGTTGTTGTTACTGTACATTATATTATTATTTTCATTATCTATATTTTCAGTTTAGTTGGATTTAATAGGTCAATACTTGACACAGATGAATCGTGTTTTGTGGTTTACAGAGGAAAATAATTTCTCCATCCATCCACTGGAAAGTGTTATACTTGAACCAGGTGATGGATACGGAGCTTATAGTTACGTTTTCCTTCTTTGTCATTGTGAATTTCGACAGTCAAACATTCCATCATTCCATCCACTGGTAATGTCAAATCTTTTAAGATGTATGTCTCTGACTCTATAAAACAAACCCACCCTGTTTTCTTTTCTTCATTCATAAATCTTAACAATCATCTAGACAAAAATCAGTACTGAACCGGTTTGTGTAACAGCAATGACACCAAAAGGTTGAGCGAATTATTGCAAATACTCTTTGATAGAACTGACAGCTTTATATTTACTCCTGCTGTTAAAATGTATTATTGACAGTTTACCTGAGGAAATGGTACCAGTGGCCGGTTCGCTCAGCTGGCAGAGCAGCGTTTGAATCCCACATATTAACACCTTCCTGTTGGGGCTTGAGCGAGTCCCTTAACGCTGCTTAGAACTTGACTACATGGGTACCCTCAGTCTGCTCTGTGGATGGTCTTTCAGGGCAGAGAGACTCCGCCTCCTGGACAGATCTCCTAATTAAGCTCCTGAATCCGGTCGTAACAAAATGCGGGCTCGTCCGGGAGCCTTTCTTTCTACCATCTGGAAGGTTCCCTGGAACATTACGTTGTGGATGACACAGCCATTTTTGTCCTGTAGATGCGTGTGAAGTCTGTTGTTGTGAAGGGCTTCCATCCGGGTACTTCCGGTGGAGACCGTCAGGTGGGAAGAGGAAACTCTTCTGTAGCTGTCGGGCGGGTGAAGCAGGAAAGTGCCTGTAGTTCTCCCCTGACGCACCATCACTTTCTTTGTTCTGACACCCTGGTGGGGGTGAAGAAAGTTCGTGGTTACGAGTGACAAGCTGCATGTGTTCAGACAACTCTCCCTGTTTGGCAGTGTCTGCTCACCTCCTAAGAAGGGCTGCCTGTGGTGCCGGTGTTCTAAAACATGGAAGTGAACTCACCATCGGCCCTCTTTTGTTTTCAGTGGCTGGATGGTTTGCTTTTGTTTATATTGTATGTGTGTGTATTTTGTGTATGTTGCGGTGGTGGCTGTGTGATCCCCTATCGCTACGTCACCTGTCTGTGTTTTGTGCGCGTTGCGGCAGTGGTTGTGTGATACCCTGCAGCTTTGTCACTTGTGTACGTGCTTTGCGCACTGTTGTGTGTTCTGTGCTCCGTCCGTTGAGGTAGTGACTGTGTGATACCCTACCTTTTAGTTTGTATGTGAGAATGAGCTGGGCCTTTTTATTTTTATTTTGTTTCAAAATCCTTTGGGAGGATTTTGAAACTTTAAGGGGGCTGTGTTACGCCACTGCCAATTGCTGGCAGCTGCAGCTCGTTATTGCCGTTGATTGCCTGGGTTGGAGGCTTTGTCTGGAGTGGTTGGAACCAGCACGCCTCAGTCTCCTCCCTTCTAATTGGTCCAACGATTAGCCAATCAGGCTGCAGCTTACTAGGAAGCCAAGGCTGAAAAAGGCAGCTGCAGCAGCCAGTTAGAAGGGGGAGAGCCGGAATGGCTCAGGCCACTTTCCCTCTCACGCTTTGCACTGGGGGTGTGTTTTGGTGTTTAAGTTCGGTTGTGATTGGTTCAGTGTTGGGCTAGGTTAGAGTGTTTTTGTTTGTGACGACGGTCACATTAGTTTATGGATCTGTTGCTTTTTATTTGGTTTTAGGTGTCACCCCGAGTTGCAGTTATGTTGGGGGTTGCACTCGGTGGATTTTGGGATATGTTTTGGTTTGTTTCTTTCAGCAGGGCCGCTAACCCCAGCACTTGTTTATTTCGTTTATTTTCCGTTACAGGTTTTCACTCACCGTTCACGGGTTTTAATAAAATGTGTTTATTTTAATTCACCATCTGTCCTCAACATTCTTTTTTTGTTGTACCCAATCATACTCCTATATTTGGTCGTACCAACTGGAGTTCTATTTTTGGCTCCATCTGCATTCTCCACCATCCTGGCCTGAGATGATGTAACCCGACACACGGCGCTGCTACGCAGACTAAATGCAAACCGACTTTCTGCCAACATGCTGGTATTCAGCTCACCGATCAGTCTCGGTCCTCTGTTGGATTGGGTTTCATTCATTATCTGAGAGCAGATCATAGTGAATTTATTAAAAAAAGTATTACAGCAGCTGAAAGCACAGGCCCTCATTGCATCGCTGCATAACACGGTTATTTATTCAACAGTTTCCTTTCATGTTATCCATCCTCATCTCTCACTGGTCTTCTAGTTTCACAGCATCAGCTCATCACGTTTTAAAACAATAGCATGATGTGCACCTTAAATCGCCACGTGTGTCCATGAAGACGGGGTTGTAAATTAATGTTTGCAGATTATTCCAGACTTTGGAAATCAAGATTTGCCACCATGTGAAAAAGAATCAGCCTGAGAAATTTAACTTTCTGAATGTGCAAAGAAGAAAAAAAAAGACAAATAGTAGTGATCTGCAGAGATCTGCTAACGGACTGAAAGTGAAAAGCTGTCTGCACGACTCTGTCTGTCCTGTAATCTGATTGGATGGTTTTATTTGTCACAACCCAATCAGAGAGCAGATGCTTGAAGGGGAGTAAATTTTAAAAGCAGATAGATGGTGTGATTGCTTCTGTGTTCAAGGGGGTTGTAATTTATGATAATGTGGGAAATAATGTAAACATTTAACGCATATTCTCCTCCTAAGAGAAAAATCACACTTTTACTTTTATTTGTACAAACACCACTTTTCTTTACAAGATAACAAACACAATTTTTTTTTACACTCATCAAATGTGGCTGCACGGTGGTGTGGTGGTTAGCACCGCAGCCTCACAGCAAGAAGGTCACTGGTTCGAATCTCGGCTGAGGGGGAGGTTCGAACCTTGGGGGTAGTGGCCTTTCTGTGTGGAGTTTGCATGTTCTCCCTGTGTATGCGTGGGTTCTCTCCGGCTTCCTCCCACCGTCCAAAGACATGCGTGTTAGGTTAATTGGACACGCTAAAATTCTCCCTAGGAGTGTGTGTGTGTGTACATGGTTGTTTGTCTCTGTCTGTGTTGGCCCTGCGACAGACTGGTGACCTGTCCAGGGTGTACCCTGCCTCTTACCTGTTAAATGCGGTATAAATGCTGGGATAGGCTCCAGCTCACCCGCGACCCGAAATGGAATAAGCGGTCAAGATAATGGATGGATGGATGGACTCATCAAATTCTCAAACCTGAATTCCTCTGATTCCTTTTCTCAGGGTGACAAATTTTCATTTACAGACACAAACATTTACAACCACAAAATCTTTATGACTAGACTGCGCCTATGAAAGTCCGGCATAAATTCATCTTAAGATCAAATATGGAAATGTTCTCATGAACTTGGTTTGCAAACCATTTTGATGACAGACTACTTTGTGTCTCTAAAATAAAAAAAATTGTTGTACACAATTCAGTTAAACTTAATTTTCATGCCAACTCTCACCTACAAGCTATAATAAGTCATGGGATGCTTCACCATGGCAACATGGACTATACCAGTGATGCTAACCATTATGTTTTCCTCATCTTACCAAGTTCTTTACAGCAGTAGAGGGAAGTGAATTGAAGTAAAGATCATACAGGAAAAATAAAACCATAAAATCAAAGACTGGACTCAAACAAAAGCTCTGGAAGTCAGGGTCTGCCCCACTTCAGCCATCTTCCATGGTTAGTTTTACTCACTATGACTCAGCACTATAGAACGCTGTTTCCCTTTAACTGTTTGATGCACAGAAAGATGGATGAAGTCCATCCACACCGGGAGTGTGTCAGGTGCAGAACGCCCCTGAGTCTGCCTGGCTGGATCCAGAAGATCTTAAAATAACAGGAGAATCTTCTTCCAGGATAAAAATGTCTCATCATCCAGGATGAAAAAAGAAACTGAGACCCTCTGACTGATTAACGCCATAGTTTTTACCTGGTTCAATGGTGCAGATCTGCATGGGGGCTTTTATTTTGAAAATTACCATTACGCTGCTCCCATGACTTCCTGTTTGCCCCTATTTGAACTGCAGACCCGGTGGAAACTGGCCTCCAATGACCACAATGGACCTATATTCAAAGAAAAATAAAAGACAACAAATGAAAAGCTGGAGAAATCCACAAGCATGTTCAACAACTGTTTTTAAAACTTCCAAAGCAAATCTGAGTTATTTTTAAAAACCTTTTTACAAATTTAGCAAACAACGTTCAAAACAACTCTTTCCATTGAAATGCAGCAATGTCTCAAAAGATTACAGAAATAATTTGTTCCAGAGACATAGTGGTGTGTCCCGGGCCTGAGTCCTTCTGTCCACCAGGAGGCAGCACTTCAACCTGCCTTTCCCTCAAACCAAATGCGTCTCATTTTCAAATCATTTTCTGATCGGTTGATGTGATGCATTTTTCCCCATTAGCCTTTTTTCTTCTTTTCCTTGAAATTACCCATTTTAAAAGTTTCTTCTTGCCTCGAACGTGACGTAAAATACACCAAGATGCTGTAAACGTTATCAGAACTCTGGTTTAATTGACATTTTAACAAGTTAAAGTAAACCGGTAGTCTTCAGCCTTTAACCAACGCTGAAACGAAGACTCCGTGGCTGTGTGCTGACGCCACGTCATCTAAAATCAGTCTTGTGATTTGGACATGCTGACATGGCCAGTCCATCCAAGGTAGTTACACGATTCTAACAAAATGTATTCATATCTTGCACTGAATCCATTTCATTTCATTTTCATCCTGTGTTAAATTTTGCCCTTATGAATTCTGTTATTTAGTCTTATTATGGTCTTTGCTTTAGTTTTATGACGTTTTGTTCTTTTGTTCTGTTCTTCTTAGCTGGGATTTCTGAGGGGTTCTGAAATTCCAGGGCTGTTATATGAACCTGCCAGCTGTGATAATAATGCAGCATGCCAAGGTTCACAGGTAGGAAGAACTCATTTAAACTGTGTTTTTTCTGTTGGCAACTAAATCACATTCAGATTAGAAAATAAATTTTGGAATTTGTGCAAAAGACAAAACAGCAGCAGTTGCAATCTAAGTGTGTTTGCTTGTAATACTGGATGTTTGGGATAGAACACAATCAACAAGACAATAGCACAATCAACAAAGTAAACCATGCCAGTGTTTGCTGGGAGCTGTGCACCTGCCCCTACAGGACACTGTATTATGTAACAAAGACAGCATTATCAGATGGCTGTGAGATGACCCCATTTCTGGCTGACATGATTAATGAATCCATTGTTGTTCATCTCTACAAGGCAGCATTATTTCCCTTGGGTTGTATGAAAAGATTACAGTGTTTGGAGAGGAACCTTGCAAACCGTTCACTACAACCAGAGGACATCTCCCACTTTCTTTCAATATTCAGTGTCCTGAATAACCGCTGAAGCACAACATCTTCTCTGCTTTTACCTGAGAGAAATGTCAAGTGGTCCTGGCTTCATGCTCAAAACCAGGTGATATATTATTTCTCAAATTCAACCTCCAGGATATTTATTGGAATATTTCCCTCTGCAGAATTATCATGTAAAAGTTGTTTCCCTCCACTCAGTAAAATATTGTTCTGGAGTACAGCACACACTCCATTTTTATGGTAAGCAGATGAGCATACAGACAGAGGATTAAGTTTCGCAGCAGGTTTGAAAAGAAAGTTCATATCAGAATGAAGAAGAGTTATAAGATCAATTCTAAAGATAAAACACAGCTTTCTGAATCAACACGTTACTACTTCCTACGTGGAGCTCATGCCTACAGAATATGAGCCGTTCTTACCGCATGCTATGCTGCGAGTAATGTTATAAACATGCTTTATGTCAGAAGTCTTCACCTTTCAATCATTTGTCTTCTGTCCCTGTTTGAATCAGTCGGCATGAAGAGACTTTAGGGATCTGTGAGACTGTATCACAACGAAAAAGAACATAAACAGAGGTACATTCAATATTCAAAGGCAGCTAAAACAAATATTTTATTTTGTTTATGTTTTTCACTCATAGATGCCGAGGTTTCTTACAAGAGCCTTTTAAACAGAAGGTCATGGACGAAACGCTTCAGTCCAATTTGGTACAGCAGAGGGTTCATTTCTTTTTCAGGGTTCTGTGATTGTTCTGCATTCACTGCTTGTCTTGTGTCTACATCATGGTGTGTTTAAGTTTACACATCCATATTCATCCATCCATCCATCATCTTGACCGCTTATTCCATATGGATCACAGGTGAGCTGGAGCCTATCCCAGCATTTTAACAGATGAGAAGCAATACCCATATTCAGTCGGGCTAATTACCTGGTTGGTTATGAAAAGACCATAGCTTTACTTTGATTACACCATTTGACAAAGACAGTTCTGTACTGATATAAAAGGGTGCCCATAAATATGAATCCCAGTAGTCCCCCTAGATCAGTGGTGTCTGATGAGACCGGGCTCAGACAGCTGCTGTGAAGGTTTCATTATCCAGGTTGTTTCCATGAATGTTCAGAGCATTGGTGAGCTCTTCACACACACTCAGCTCCATGAGGCTGCACACTGTTTTTTCTGTGATCAGACACAACACGGGGAAGCTGAACCAAGAGGGATGATGAGTATTCTTTCTCCTCAGCCTCCCAACCTCTTCCTCCAGAGCGCTGTGATATCTGTACATATTTCTAATGTAGTAACAAGTCGGCACAGTCAAAACCTAAATCACCCAATCACTCCTTACGCCCATAATTTGGTCTGTTTTCAGGGAGCTTAGCTGTCCATCACTTGATACAAGAGACAGAGACATACCACCAGAAATCGTGGGGGCAGTGCTGAGCAGAATAGCTGACATGTGACCAGCGAGAGAAACCAACCAGAGAAGAAGAGGATCAGAAAGGGAACAAAAAAGCAGAAGAAGAATGGAGACGAAAACAACAACTGTAGAACCTGTGTGAGCTGTTGACTAAAGACTATATGTGAGTGTAGTGTTTTGGGCGTGTTGGGTGGCTGGAAATGTCATAGCGACGCATTACAGCCACTAAATGGTGTGTGAAACTGACGGCGACTCATGGGCGTGAACTCTGAACTCGGCGCTGCCCCCTAGTGGAGGAACTTACCTAAGAACCATGGCAACGTAAAAGACACATGGAAGTCTGAGGACAGCGACATGTGACAATGTTTGAAACAGACGTCACTGTTTACGCACGTAAGGGAGCATAAATGGGCCTTAAAAGTGGGGGGCTGAAGGCTGGCTAAGGGCCTGTCCCTACATACCAAGACTTTTTCAGGCACAAGCACATGCTCCTTAATGAACAAGATGGACAACTTAAAACTAAGCATCACAGTGACGAACATCTGTACTCAGATAGACTGGATGCTAATATCAGTCCACCACTGCACAAACATGCTCGTTTTTCTGTGAACATTAAAATTAACTAAATGGATCTGCAAATAAAGAAGTTGTACTTGTTTAGATTATGTGAGGTCCTGCAACAGTTACTTCCTATGTTTCACCGGGTGGCTGTTTTGCTTCTTCACCGCTGATGGTGGCATCTTCAATCAGTGAGTGCTTCCACCAGACGTGCTTCTGCAGCGCTGCGGTGCGCCGCTTGGCTTTGCTTGGCTTCGCTTGGGCCCTCATCAGTCTAGAGCAGAGCGGATTGTTCAGGCAGGAAGTCAGTCAATGAAAAGGAACGTGGATCTGGTTGTTTTTAAAAATAAAACAATGTGTACAGCCCTTGCATCGTGTTTTGCTCGAAACATCAACATTACGTCATAACAGGCTGTACGAGACTGTCAGGCGAGAGAGGGTCTCACATTTAGCTTATTTCCAAGCAACTTTACAAAAATACAAGTCCAGTGTCACTTGAAACAAGCAGACTTGGTAACATTGTTTTAAAAACAAGTGAATATACTATGGCCTTATTTCCATCAGTTACAAAAACTCAGTGGTATCACTTCACACAGTGCAACCTTAATGGATAGTATCTTCACTAATAACTTGTTAAGTAAGACAGTCAGTGGTCTTTTCTGCCAGTTCAGGGAAACTGTTTGCGATGTCTACGCGATGCATGTCAACCAAGACAGTCCTACAGCATCCAGAGCCTTAAGGAACTCATCCACGCTCGGGTCCCTGCCACCGATGAGCTTTTTAACCACCTCGGCGACCTCAGCCCGAGATGGGAGAGCCAACACCAGCTACCCCAGACTCTGCTTCCTTGTTGGATGATGTTTTGGTGGGATTGAGAAGGTCTTCGAAGTATTCCCTCCATCGAACCACAAAGTCTCGAGTCGAGGTCAGCAGCCCCCCATCCATGACGGCATCCCTCATTGCTGGTGTCCACCACCGAGTTTGGGGGTTACCGCCACAATAGGCACCCAATGACTTTACGGCCACAGCTGCAGCTGGCCGCCTCGACAATAGAGGCATGGAACACAGCCCATTCGGACTCAATGTACCCCGCCTCACTTGAGACATGGTTGAAGCTCTGCTGGAGATGGGCGTTAAAACTTTCTGACAGAAGACTCCACCAGACGTTCCCAGCAGACCCTCACAGCACGCTTGGGCCTGCCAGGCCTGACTGGCATCCTCCCCCACCATCTGAGCCAGCCAACAGCTCCGCCCCTCTCTTGACCCGAGTGTCTAAGACATGCAGCTCCAAGTGCAATGATACAACTCAAAGTCGATCATCGACAAACTGCTGCCTAGAGTATCCTGGTGACAAGTGCATGTGTGGACACTTATATGCCTGAATGTGGTGCACAGAAGTCCAATAACAAATCACCATTCAGACTTGGATTTAGATTAGGGGGGCCGTTCCTCCCATTCACACCCCTCCAGGTCTCACTGTCATTGCCCACGTGACCACTGAAGTCCACCAGCAGAGAGAGGGAGTGCCTGGAAGGAGTGCTCTTCAACACCCCTTCCAAGAACTCCAAAAACGGTGGGTACTCTAAACTGCTGTTTGGTGCGTAAGCACAAACAACAGTTAGGACTTATCCCCCCACCTGGAGGCAGAGGGAGGCTACTGTCTTGTCCACCGGGATAAACCCTAACATACAGGTGCCATGTCGGGGGGCAATGAGTATGGCCCCACCTGCTTGGCACCTCTCAGCAGGAGCAACTCCAAAATGGAAGAGGATCCAGCTCCTCTCGAGGACAGTGGTTCCAGAGCCCATGCCGTGCGTATCTAGACAAAAACTGCTAAACCTTGCGCACCAGCTCAGGAATCTTTCTCACAATAGCGGTGATGTTCCACGTCCCTAGGGCTAGCTTCTGCAGCTGATAATCAGACCACCAGGGTTCCTGCCTTTGGCCACCGCCACGCTCACACTCCACCAGACCTCTACGGCCCCTCCTACAGGTTGTGAGCTCACAGGTGGGAGATAGCATATCATCCTTTTGGGCTAAGCCTGACTGGGCCCCATGGTCAAGGACCCAGACAACAGGTGCTCACCTCCGTGCCCCACCTCAAGGCCTGACTGCTCCACCAAGGTAAGGTGGCAGCTTAGTAGACACAGAGTACACAGCACACCTCTTAACATTAGCGCACTGACTAAAATTGGTGCACAGAGCAAAATTAGGACACAGAGTAAAATTAGCACACAGAGCTAAATTTACACAGAACCAAATTAGCACACAGAGCTAAATTAGCACACAGAATAACATTAGCGCACAGACAAAAATTGGCGCACAGAGCAAAATTAGGAAACAGAGTAACATTAGTGCACTGATTAAAATTAGTATACGGAGCAAAATTAGGACACAGAGCAAACTTAACACAGAGCAAAATTAGCACACAGAGCTAAATTAGCATGCAGACTAAAATAGGCACACACAGTAAAATTTGCACACAGAGCAAAATTAGCAAACAAAGTAAAATTAGCGAACAGAGCAAAATTAGCACACAGACTAAAATTAACACACAGGCTAAAATTAGCACACAGAGCAAAATTAAGACAGAGCAAAATTAGCACACAAAGTAAAATTAGCAAACAGGGCTAAATTAGCACACAGCGTAACATTAGTGCACAGACTAAAATTGGTGCACAAAGCAAATTAACGCACAGACTAAAATTGGCACACAGAGTAAAATTAGCACATAGAGCAAAATTAACACAGAGCAAAATTAACACACAGAGTAACATTAGTGCACAGACTAAAATTGGCACAAAGAGCAAAATTAGGACACAGAGTAAAATTAGCACACAGAGCAAAATTAACACGGAACAAAATTAGCACACAGAGCTAAATTAGCACACAGAGTAACATTAGCACGCAGACTAAAATTGGCGCACAGAACAAAATTAGGACACAATAGTAAAATTAGCACACAGAGCTAAATTTACACAGAACAAAATTAGCACACAGAGCTAAATTAGCACATAGAATAACATTAGCGCACAGACTAAAATTGGCGCACAGAGCAAAACTAGGACACAGAGTAACATTAGTGCACTGATTAAAATTAGTATACAGAGCAAAATTAGGACACAGAGCAAACTTAACACAGAGCAAAATTAGCACACAGAGTAAAATTAGCACACAGAGCTAAATTAGCACGCAGACTAAAATTGCCACACAGAGTAAAATTAGAACACAGAGCAAAATTAGCAAACACAGTAAAATTAGCACACAGAGCAAAATTAGCATACAGAGCAAAATTACCACACAGAGCAAATTTAGCACACAGAGCTAAATTAGCACACAGAGTAACAGTAGCGCACAGACTAAAACTGGCGCACAGAGCAAAATTAGGACACAGAGTAAATTTAGCACACCAAGGTATATTAGCACACAGACTAAAATTAGTTTAAAGAGCAAAATAAGGACACAGAGTAAAATTAGCATGCGAAGTAAATTTAGCACACAGAGCACAATCTGCACACGAAGCAAAATTTGCACAAACTGAGAATAGTAGCACACAGAGTAAAATTAGCATGCAGAGTAAATTTAGCACACACTGAGAAAAGTAGCACACAGAGTAAAATTAGCACGCAGAGTAAATTTAGCACACTAAGCACAATCTGCACACGAAGCAAAATTTGCACACTGACAATAGTAGCACACAGAGTAAAATTAGCTCGCAGAGCTAAATTAGCACGCAGACTAAAATTGGCACACAGTAAAATTAGCACACAGAGCAAAATTAGCAAACACAGTAAAATTAGCACACAGAGCAAAATTAGCATACACAGCAAAATTACCACACAGAGCAAATTTAGCACACAGAGCTAAATTAGCACACAGAGTAACAGTAGCGCACAGACTAAAACTGGCGCACAGAGCAAAATTAGGACACAGAGTAAAATTAGCACGCAGAGTAAATTTAGCACACTAAGCACAATCTGCACACAAAGCAAAATTTGCACACACTGAGAGTAATAGCACACAGAGTAAAATTAGCATGCAGAGTAAATTTAACACACAGAGCACAATCTGCACACGAAGCAAAATTTGCACACACTGAGAATAGTAGCACACAGAGTACAATTAGCACGCAGAGTAAATTTAGCACACTGAGCAAAATGACAACACAGAGCAAAATTAGCACACAGAGAAAAATTAGCACACACTGAGAAAAGTAGCACACAGAGTAAAATTAGTACACAGAGCAAAATTAGGACACAGAGTAACATTAGCATGCCAAGTAAATTTAGCACACACAGCACAATCTGCACACGAAGCAAAATTTGCACAAACTGAGAATAGTAGCACACAGAGTAAAATTAGCATGCAGAGTAAATTTAGCACACACAGAGCAAAATTAGCACACAGAGTGAAATTAGCACGCAGAGTAAATTTAGCACACAAAGTACAATCTGCACACGAAGCAAAATTTGCACACACTGAGAATAGTAGCGCACAGAGTTAAATTAGCACACAGACTAAAATTAGTTTAAAGAGCAAAATTAGGACACAGAGTAAAATTAGCATGCCAAATAAATTTAGCACACAGCACAATCTGCACACGAAGCAAAATTTACACACTGAGAATAGTAGCACACAGTAAATTTAGCACACTGAGCAAAATTACAACACAGAGCAAAATTACCACACAGAGCAAATTTAGCACACAGAGTTAAAGTAGCACACAGAGTAAAATTAGCACGCTGCACTGCAAAATGCAACACGCTCTTTTCTCACTGTGTTTTTAACAAAGTAGAACATTTATACAGTTCTCATAAAACTTTAGCTTGAACACAAATACATCCTATGAAGCGACCAGAGAGGAACATTACAGTG
>JBAFSZ010000014.1:32825976-32837016 GCA_036919955.1 Melanotaenia pygmaea
GCCCAGCACCAGACGGCAGCCAGATAATCATTCTGTTTGCAACGATGCTGGACAAGACAGGTTAAAAAAAAAAAAAAAAAAAAAAAAACCCTCATCCCAGCTCAGCGCACCTTCCCTCCACCTGCTGGTGGAACACAGACTTCCCGTCTGACAGGAAGCAGCGTGTAAACCTGGAAAAAAACACCCGACTCCTTCGTGACCAACAGCGGTTCTCCCCAGGGCTCTGTTGTCTCCCCTCTACTTCTCCCTGTCTACCAGCAGCTGCACCTCCACCACCAGTGTGTCAAACAACACCACACTCATCGGCCTCGTCTCTGGTGGAGTCTGCCTACAGGGGGGAGGTTGATCAACTGGTGACCTGGTGCAGCAGGAACAACTTGGAACTTTGTGCTGCTCAGACATGAGGAAGAACACAGCCCTTCCCTCCTCCATCACCCTGCATGATTCTCCAACCGTAGAGTCCTGCCACTCCTTCATCAGAAAAGCTCAGCAGAGGATGAAAGAAGTTCGAGCTGCCCAGGTCGATGTTGGAGGACTTCTTCACCTCCATCATGGAGTCCATCCTCATGTCCTCCATCACCACCTGGTACGCTGCAGCTACCAAAGATAGACTGCAGCGCATCATCCGCTCGGCTGAGAGGTGATCGGCTGGAACCTGGCATCTCTTAGACCTTGGATGCTTTTTTAAATCAAAAGGGGTAATCCTGGATCAGGATGCAGTTGAAGCATGTCTCCGTCTGTCCAGGAAAACCAGCTGTTAAGCTGCGGTGGCTGAACAGAAAGCACTGGAAGGAGCTGATGTTCACATTAACCAGCGTCTGACGGCAGTAAACACCCACATCGCAAAAGAAGTACGAAAACCATCCAAATAATCATCAAGTTGATAGAACAGCAGAAATCCCACCATCCAAGATTAAGTAAAAGAGAATACTGTAATAAAGTGGGTTAGAACAAAAATAATATTAAAGAAATGTGGAAAAATTATTAATAAAAACTAGAAAACTGCCCCAAAGTTTTTATGTGGGTGACAAAGAAAATTATTTGACTGAAAATGTTAATAATTGAATCAATTCTTTCAGAATGTGGGACCTCATCTAGCCAACCAGATACCTGACCTGATCATTCCTGACAGACTGGAAGACTGATGGAAATTTAAGTTCAATTTTTATTAGTTGAGGAAAAGGAAGTTTTATGTTAGCATTTAGCTACAATATTTCTCACATCTGCAGACAGTGATGATGATGTCCTGTCACTAGTTAAACTGATGATTGATGGTTTATCCAAACCACACCTGTAATTAATTATTCAGGACTGGCACATTTCCAAACAGGACGAAAACTGCTACAGTTATACTTTTGTCCGAATCTGGGAATGAGCACCAGTTCAGAAGGGTCGGATAGTTTGGCTGATTGTCAGTATGTTTTCAGAACAGATCTACATCACTGGATTAATAGATCCAGTTGAAGAAATAACAAGTTCTTTAGGTGAGAAACAACATGTAGTCGGAATATTTGCTTATTTAAAAAAACAGTTCATTCAATAAATCCTGAAATCTAACTAAGCCTGAGCGATGTGGCATCAGGGGAGCAGCCTTACAGCTCATTGAGTGGCAGGAGGCAATTTATGAAGCCCGGTGTTTATTGATAGCTTGGCTATTGCTTACAGGGTCCCCCAGGGGTCAGTGTTGGGACCCAAATGGTTTCTTCTTTGATTTCATGATATATGTAGGGTATTAAAAGCATTAAAACCAGTTTTATTTGTTTATGATCTGAAGCCTGATTTGTATCATAAACAAATAAAACTGGTTTTAATGCTTTCTATGGTTCTACCATATCTTACATGTTAGGCAGAGTTTTGGGGCAAAATGTTTAATATGAGGTCATATTCATTAAATATACTACAAAAGAAAGCAATACAATATATACATACGGCTCACATAGAGATCATAGTAATTCATTATCCTTAGGGGCATTTCAATCTGTTCATGTGATATTCAAAGCTATACTGTGGGTTGAGGGTCACCCGCTACTAGCAGTGGGACTTTTACACCTTAAGATAATTAATGCATTTATTCCGAGTTTGAATTGCGAATAATGTGGAACTTTTGTTACTGCACAAGTTTCTGGTATACTGAATACACTGGTACACCCGTTGGCACTCGACTAAAAACTTAGCTAGCTTACCGATATATTGAGCGAGTTTTCAGACCTGTCTAGCGACTATTTCAAAGCAGCAACTAGCAACAAATCTAGAGACTTTTCTGGTGTTATTGGAGACGTTTTGGAAACTGAGGTGAAAGCACGTTTACTTCTCCTCAATGAGCTTCTGCCCCTCCCCCTTCTACATGCCCCTCCCCCACCCACAGGCCCCTCCCACATCTACATGGCTTGTTCATCATCTTCCAGCTGCTGGTCTGGAGACGTTCCCTCTGCTCCAGGACCAGACTGGAAGCTGCTTCTGGCTGATCCCATCCTGTTTACTGTCACATATTAATGCCTGTTAATGAAGCGTGTGGAGGAAAACACGTAGGAAGTTAAAGTTCTGTAACATGTTCTAGACTCTGAACCAGAGAACAGCTGCAGCTGCTGGTTAAAGGACTGAAAATGGCTCTTTAACTTCAGGTCTGTTCGTTCTGGACCGGAGATGTTTTTTATTTCTGTTTCTACTGTTTGGAATTGAAACACAATTAAATGTATTTTCCAGACATTACTAGAGCTGAGTTTACAGTATTAGTGTGTCTATTATTTGATTCAGTCGTCCACTAAAATCCGTTTAAATAAAATAAATGTGGCTTTTTCAGGCAAATATTGTTATGCAATTAATTAAGATTTATTAATTACAACACACATAAGACCAGAGTGTGATTTGCGAAAAACCACAGGGCGGGGGTGGGGGGGTCATTTTCCTCATTTTGAGGAAAATGACCAGAACAGCAGACCAACAGTATAACAGGCTACAAGCAGTTGTTTCTCCTGTAAATCTACTGAACTCAGGTTATATAACCACGGCTGTAGGGTCTACTTTTTAAAAACTATAACAGATCCGCTGCTTTGGAGAAATATTTGCTCATTATATTGAACTTTGTGCCAAATAAAAATAAATAAAATATATATATAAAGTTCTTATATACAATTAAAATAAAATATGTCAAAGCCTACCACAATGTGCTGTCAAAATATTATTTTTTCTTTTGTTTTTTAACTGGGTAGCCTATAGGTCACTCAACCAGTCCCAGGGCTGAGCTCAGTGGTGCTCCACCTGCCAACATCCAGAAGCCCCAGACCATGGTCCGCATCCAGACCCACTACCTGTCTCACATGGACCCAGACCTAGGATATAAAATCTAGGTAATCTAAATGATTTATAACCACATTTGTGTCAATTATTTCTTCTTTTAGAAAAGTATTTGAAAGTACATTTAGAAATTAGTTTTTAATAATAAATTATTTCAATATTAAAGTAAGTAAGTAAAGTAAATTAAATTTAATATTTCAGTTTAAAATGTTTAATTACAAAACACTGCAATTCTGTTTCTTTCCATATGAATTCATTGTTGAATGAAATAATAAGATTAGCAACCTGCTACGACCCTCCTGGTCCTCCACAGACATCTGATGATAATCTGTTTCCTGCGTCGGAAAACAAGATGCGTCCTCCTCTGAGCTGTTGCAGTCTTGTAAATACAAACCTTTAAACCATAACATTTAAGTCAAGGACCATGCAGCCGCCTGCATGCCGTCATAGCCAGAAACAAGCAGCCGACCCTCCCAGCGGGTCCCTGGGGGCCTACCTTTACAGTGCAGGATGACGTGCTGGTTTTTGGGGCTGAAAGCAGCGTGGAGGTACAGACAGTGAGCTTTATTCAGCTCGCAGGTTAAACAGCGGCGAGGAAACAGACCCACGGTTTTCACACTGAGGAGGGAAAAATCTGTCAGACATAATGATTTTATTCCTTTATTTATGTTTTTTTTTATTCTTTTTTATTTCATTTCATTGGGCCAAATAGTTTCAAGGATCAAACCCAACCAGGATCTGGTTTTAGATCATGTGTGTGGAAGTTCCAACATTAAAAAATGTAGAAACCGACACATGAAAACAAAAACAGCTGAAGAAAATGATGTTTAATGTACTGATTTTAATCAGTGCATCTCTACAAACTCTAAACATGTCTGAAATTCTTTTGTTTTTTATTTATATTTACTGATTGATGTTTTGTGGATCCCAAAAATACTGTGAATATTTTCAAGTCCCCCTTTTTATTAATGCTTATTTAATTATTGATCAATAGTAAAAGTACCAGAGTTGTGTTTAATGTTAACATTTTACTATGTTCTTTACATCAAACACACTCTGGTGATTACAGCCTGACGGGACGTCGTGAGGCTCAACAGAAAACTAGATGAGGAGCAGAGTAAGAGTCAGACCTGAACAGCTGCCGTCTCCGCGGTGAGCCTTCGGTGCTGAGAAAATAACTGTGAGGAGAACACAGACAGCTAACACCAGCAAACATGCTACATGAAAATACTTTTCCTACTTGTCTGACAGCCGTGAACTGGACATGTGGCCTGCGTTTAGACTCACAGGTCATCGGTGTTCTCATCGTAGACCAGGATCTCCGTCACCTCCCAGTTCCCCGATGTCAGATGTCGGACTTCACTCTGATCTGCTCTGAACTGAAGGAAGACAGAAGAAGGGCAGACAGAGGGGGATTCATCCAGACGGTCAGCGAGCCAGAAACATGTGAACAGGTTTAATGTGAAGAGTAATTCACTTAAAACCGTAACAGCGCCACAGATGGAGCAAAGAAAGCATCAGAAGCAGTAAAAGGCAGAACAAACTGCAAAAATCAGCCCACGGGATCATTTTACAGGAAACTCTTATAAAGCTCAAGATAATCGGGTGTTTTCCATCCTCAGTCGGGAAGAAGAAAATCTGGACAAAAACAGCCTGATAATCTTTATGTGTACAGCTCAATCTGACATGAATGCTTACAAAGTTTATTAGTTAACATTTAGTTATTTGTTAGTTGAAGCTTCTGGACTACTTGGGGTCCGAAGTATCATTTAAATGCAACACGGTGATGTCACCGAACCACCAGCGACGATAGATGAATTGTGTGGGAGAAGTAGAGAAAAACAAAAGCAAAACCAGCTAACGAGTACCGTTGTGAAGTGGATCGCTACAACCTGCAGACCAGCTGGTCTGAGGAAAGTTGTCTGGATCGCATATGAGATTCCGTCCAGATGCTCCGTCACAAGATTGCATGGGTTGTATGGAAAGAAGAGGACAACAAAAGCGAGCATGTTACCACATGAACCAACTGTTGCTTTGACTGGAGACTACTGGACATCACTGGGTAACCATGGTTACTGATGCACAGTGAAGCTGCATTCACATGCTCCGACACGAACAAAGAAGAGACATCTTACTGAAACATGGGTGGAATATTTAAAGTTGCTCAGTGGTGGAAGGTTTCAGATAAAAATGCTAGAAATATGATGGTTGCTGCAGAACATTCCACCCAGATGGACGTGATAAAAAGCATCGGCAGGAATGAGCAGTCACTGAAGGATGTCCTCACACACACCACACTGAGAACATGGCAGGTCCAGCTGAATGCAGAGGTTGGAAACGCTGCTGGAGCCCTGCAGGTATATTTTATTGACATCATGCATATTTCACAGCATGAACATGAAAAGGGACGTGTTTGATGTTTTTTTTTTTTTGTAGATATTTAGCTGAGCTTCTGGGAGGAGAAAAGTACGATTCGTGTTCTGTGGTTCTGCCTGCTTCTTGCAGATGATGATCCGGCCTACGTGGTCAAATTCAAGTCTACATCAAAACAGATCTGGAGAAAAATGGCAACATTGCATATGTGAAGATCGCCACTGCCTTGGAGCCAAGATTCAAGGACCTCAAGTGTAAACCCAGAGCTGAGATGGAGTGTGGGCCTCCGTCACCAACTTACTCAAGCAGCAGGTTGTTGCACAGCAACCTGTGGAAGTAACAACCTCACAGCCACCAGGGAGTTTCTGAAAGGGAGGAAGAACAGAGAGCCCTCCGTCAGTACAGAAGCCTGTCCGTTAGCATGGAGGTCCCAGGCTCACGCAACAGACTGGTCTCCACCGCCTGCAACACCCGCATCTTGATAGCTTGTTTCAGCAGGTCATGTACAGAAGAAGAGGGTTTCTTGAAAATGACCTTGTGTGTCTCAGCAACCGGCTGGTGCAGAAGAGTAAGAAAATGTAGAAATGTAGTTGATTTTGTCATTGTGTTCCTACTCAACCTGCGCCACAAAGTTTTCTTCCTTTACTTTTCCCTGAGATTCTTTAAAGTAAAGCCGGTTTCTGAACGTCCTGGATAAAAGTAAAAAAGGTTTCTGCTGGTACTTGCTCAAGAAAATAGAAAACTGATGTATTTAGAAACCATAACTGATTTAATGAGCCATTTGCAGTTTAACTGTACCGGTTGTGTGTGCTTAGCTGTACTTGCTGCCTGGTATAAACTTCGGATTAACCTTTTTTTTTTTTTTTTTTTTTTTTTTACAACAAATCATTTTTCCAGGAAAAAACTTTTGAAATTATTGAATTTTTCGTGCAACAATGTGATTAATCATGATTAATCGCACAATTAATCACATTTAAAATTTTTAATTGTTGCCCAGTGCATTTTTCTCTTATTTATTTTACATGTGAAGCATTTTTCTGCAGACCACTTGTCGGTAGTTGTGGGAACCCGACAACTGGCAGGATTCTGGCTGTGAGTCTGAGTCTTGCAGCTGGAACTCAGTTTTACCTGCATTTCTGTTGTACTTACCAAAGACCAGGTACACAAAGTCTGAAAAAATACATAAACACAGATGACGTCTCCCCATAAACACGAACAAACGGCTCCTCTACTGAAAGCTCACATCTCACAGATTCCACAGCTGGAAGTTTCATCTTAATATGACCAAGATTCACCGAACCAGAGGCAGAAGAAGACCCGATTTATGCTTCATGTTTGTAAAACAGTGACAAAATGCTGAAAAAACCTTTGCTGTCTGGCCTCAGAACTTCTATCCACCAGGATAAAACCGCATTCAGTTAAAGAAAAAAAGCTACGTTTCCTATTGTCTTTTGGGAGCAGTTTCCATCCAGTGTCATGAATGGTGGCGGAGGTGAGGACCCAAGTGCAGGCAGAACCGGTGAAGGTAAAGCATCACAAACTCCGGACAGGGAACCACACACAACAGGGATAAACCAAAATAAGGATCTGACAAGGGCAAACTGAAAACCATGGGGTATATATACACACAGAGGAACAAAGAAGGAACAGGTGAAGTGAATCAAAATCAAACCAGGTGAGTTAATGAGCCAGGAACAGAAAACACAGCACATGAGGAAAAACTGAACGAAACATGACAAATCCCAAAAACCCAAACCATTATCTTAAAACAGAAACTAAACATGACAAAAACCAGAACTATAAACCAACATCATAACTAAAAAACGCCATCCATGATCCTGACATCCAGAACTCACGATTTTCTGACCTTCTGCATGGGTTTTGATGGACAAAGAGAAGTGCAGGTTCTCTTTAAGTTCCAGACAAACTGCTCAACGTCCAGCCGACTGAACAAAGACTGTAGCGTGACTGTGTGTGAAAGCTCTGGCTGTGGACTGGCTGTTGGAAGCATGGGCAAGTCTCACCTGTGTTGTGTACATGGCGATGTGATGGAACTCTCCACGCCCTCCTTGTTTTACTGGGACAGTCAGGAAGAATCTGGTGCCATCTTTAGAGAACACAGGCTGTTGGTTCTGTAGAAGGCAAGGACACATTCATTCAGGCATTAAAGGCTGGATTAACCCGTTAAGACTTGTGTTGTTTTAGCTCTGACGCCTGGAGCAACACGCAAGTAGCACCAACATTTCACAACACTATGATTTCTAAGGGCCAGGTTAGGGATAAAGTTGAAGAATCAACCTCTCAACTGACTCACGCTGAATGTTTCTAGCATCTTCAGAGGCTGAAGAATAAACTGGGAACTTTTCCAGAACAATCCTTTGGCTTTAGGAGGCTGCTTTAAACAAAGATCTTAACGAGTCAAGTAAAACGTAATTTTCAAAATGTGGATAAAGATACTGAATTATTTAGAGCTTTTCAGCCTTATCTGATATTTGTTGATGTAATGGAAGCTGTGAAGCATCCCTAAGCATACAATGCATTATAGAAAGAAAAAGCAGCATAGATAGGAGAACAGGGCACGGGAACTTAACGTCGCAACACCAGCCCAGCGGTGGCTGACGGGGAAAATAGCCATTGTTGGAGGCCACTTATGAGGAGGCCGGATCAAGATGGGGAGTATGTGTTGCGTTGTCGGCTGCAATGCACATGATGTACAGCGAAAAAATAGCAAACAAAGGTCTTTTTATTCTTTTAATAAGGTGTGTCCAACATAACAAGGAGGAGGCGGCTGGCGTGTCTGTCCTGACACATCCCCCTAATAATCCCTATAAGGGTGTCTGCCATATTAGATCAGGTAGACTGACAGAGGCTTTGTAAACTGTACATGAGCCTCCAAAGGGTTAAAATTTCTAAACTGAGCTACAGTAAAGGTGCTCACACTACAGACCTGATGCACAAAAAAGTCAGGCAGTAAGGGATCAGGGTCCCGGGTCCTCTCTTTAGCCAACATTTCATGTGGTTCATCATCTCCAGTGGATGCAATCTTTTCCGTTTAGCGTCTCCTCGCCTCGGAAACAAGCTTGTGTGTAGCGCATTTAGTTTGGTTCTAACTTTCAACATTGTTGTTGTTTAAATACTTATTGATCAGAAAATGGCGGTGAGTATTATTTATGTTCCAGATTCCACTTCGTAGTGACGTCGGTTCCCATGCCCTGTGGACCTGGGTACAAATGATCTCCAGAGTCAAGCTGCAGCTCTACCTAGCCTACTGTGACAGTTTCATGTAATAAAATACAAAATTTATAAATACCTAATAATCAGCAAAAATCCACTTAACAAGAAAATTTTCCATAAAATCTGGAGCAAACAGGAAATCTGAATTATAATCAGTGTGGCTTCGGATGCAAAAACAGAGCAAAAAGATTATATAAAAATACATATTTAATGCTCTGATTCAAATGATTCTGCTTTTTATTTATTTACAATTTGATGCCACGCTTATATAAATCTAAACCATGTTCTCTCTAACATTCACTTTACTGTAGTTCATTCTTGCTATGAATTACAACTACTCAACAACACTGTTAGCATGTAGCCGCACCTTGGCTGTTTACTACTTTTGTCCCATAGAAGACTTTGTATATGTGTGAGTTGTTGCTTTCCTTCTGCTTCTAAAGACTCGGATCTAAAACTGGTTTCCATTTGCCAGCAAAGCTAATCTGAAACGATATTTTGAGAAAGAGAAATGTGCAAAAACAAGGCTGTGTAGCATCACCAGAGGGAGAACAAGTAGTTGTCCTAACCAGAAGCCAAACATTTACAAGTGAACAAACACATAGAGAAAATGGATGAAGTTCTTCAGAATTAACTTCATGCCTGAGAATTTCTGAGTTATTACATGAAACGAGGGAAGACTTGTTCAGTCTTCAGTGCTAGTTCCGAGCAGAAAGAGTTCGTCTTCATCAGGCAACAACTGTTCCCCCTAACACGATACAGCTTTTTTTTTTTTTAATTTAGGGCTATTAAATCTGAATCATAAATACCAAATATGCCCCAGTTTATGTTCTTATGCTTAGAAACTGTAGCTTGTTATCCTTTTCCCAGCACATCCTCCTTTGTACAACTACAAATCAGCTGTTTTCCTCCCTGCAACCTGCATGGAGAATTAGGATGGGGCATCCAGAGGAAAAAGAAATATATATTATTACGGAGAATATTGTTTTTTGCAGTTCCAATTGTGTTCTTTTCGTTTCACTTGTTTTAAGGAACTTTTCATGTTCTCTTTGTTTGTTGTTTTGGTTTTATTAAAAAGAAAAGTATTTACAGTATCATGTAAAAATGATGAGTGACTCCTCATTTCTTTGTTGTTTGCTCCCAAGGAATGTTTGTTGTAAATGTTTAAGATTGTCTTGAGCAACAGCTCTTCAGCCTTTCATAGGTTCTCATTTTCAGAGGTTTTTCTTTATGTCCTGTCAGTTCGGTTCATGAACTGAACTATTTTTTTATTTCAATATTTTTCTTAAGATGCTCAACGCTGATATCAGTTTTTTAAGTATAAAGATGCCTTGCACAACAGATGAACCAGCTGTTATTCTACTCATATTATTTAGCAAAGAAGCCATTTTCAGAATGTATCACTGGTTACTTGGTAACAGAATTTGGTCTAAGTTTTATAAAAATTGAGAACAAAAGAAGAATAGGCAGGCCTGAGACATGAATCTGGAACGTCAGCTCATCCATCTGCTGTTGGACGAAGCCTCATTAGAAATGGTCCCCATGGAAACATGGCTGTCAAGAATCCATTCTTAAGGAAGGAAAACAGGGAGGAATCTTGAGGTATGTCACATGACACAAGAACTGGACTGAAGACCAGTGAAAACAGGTCTGAAAGAGGGATGGGTCCTCCCCAGAACCTGGACCTCGATGGGTCTGATGGAGGGACCTCTCCAGTACCTGGACCTCAACATTAGTGAAGCAGTGTGGGATCATCTGGACAGAGAACAGAACATAAGGCAGAAACATCACCAGAAGAGGTTTGGAAAGTTCTTCAAGGATCCTGGAGAGGTATTCCTGAATATGGCTGACTGAAGTGGCTGAAGCTCCTCAGAAGGATCAGACTCTTCTACCATTTTCCCCGCAAAATGTGAAGAAGTTGTTTAATAATGTAGAGGACGAAACTTCAGGTCTTCCCTCAGGTCTGAGTCCAGGTCTGTCTTCAGGACCAGCTTTAGGTCTGACTTCAGGACCTGCTTTAGGTCTTACTTCAGGACTTGCTTCAGGTCTGACTTCAGGACTTGCTTCAGGTCTGACTTCAGGACCAGCTTCAGGTCTGACTTCAGGACCAGCTTCAGGTCTGACTTCAGGACCAGCTTC
>JBAFSZ010000014.1:32872128-32882345 GCA_036919955.1 Melanotaenia pygmaea
TCAAGACCCACACTTCAGAGTCACTCCCCGTCTCGGCCGGTGTACCCCAGGGATCAGTCCTGGGCCCCCTTCTGTTCTTCACTTATCTTCTCCCCCTTGGTCACATTTTCCATAAATGCAGACGACACCCAGCTCTACATCTCCTCCAAACCGTACTCCTCTCTTCCACCTTCCCCTCTCTCTGACTGCCTCCAGGAAATCAAAGCATGGTTCTCCTCCACTTCTCACAAACTCAACAGCAGTAAAACTGAGGTTCTACTTGTCGGCACGCCCTCCACTTTAACCAAGTCTCACAGTTTCTCCATCAATATTGACATTTCTACCATTATCCCCTCCTTCAGGTCAAGAGTCTCGGTGTCATTCTCTACAGCATCATTTCAAGCCCACATCAATAGCATCACTTGGTCTGCCTACTTCCACCTTCGTAATATCAATCTAACTCACTTCTATTCGGTCACAGAATCAACTATAAGTTACTGGTCCTTACTTTCAAAGGTATTAACAATCTGGCCCCTCCTTATCTGTCTGATTTCCTCCATATTGCTACTCCCTCCCGTGCTCTCAGGTCATCCTCCTCCGTTCACCTTACTGTTCCCTCTGCCCGTCTCTCTACCATGGGGAGCAGAGCCTTCAGTTGCTCTGTCCGCTCTGGAACTCACTTCCATTCGAGATTTGGAACATCAACTCTCTTCCGTCAATCACATCTGCACATAAAACCCACCTGTTTAAACTGGCATACTCCCTATAAATCATGTAACTGACTGTTTTGTGTAATTTTTATATCAATGTGCTTTATCTTCTTTTAACTCTTATATAATTTATATTTTTATTTACTTTTTATTTATTTTTCCTTTTGTGTACGGTGACCTTGGGTGTTGAAAGGCGCCAAGAAATAAAATTTATCATTTATTATCATTATTATTATTAAAAGTAGAGAAAGTTTTGTTTAGTGGAAGATTTATTTTGTTGTAACAACATACTCATAATGTTGGAGTTTATTTCCTTTCTAAGATAGTACTAAACAAGTTGGAAGGAGATAGAGGAAATAGGATGCAGCAATTAGCAGGCAAGAGGCAGGAACAACTCCAGTGGTACACCAGTCCATCACACACAGACAAGCAACACTCATACTTACCTTACTTTCCTAAGAATAATGACAATTAACCTTGTAGAAGGTGGGAGGAAGCTGGAGAACCCATGCGTAAATAAAGAGAAACCATGCATAGCCAGAGAGAACTTGCAGGTACATAGAGAGAAACCAGTATGTAAACAACCCCTAAATAAAAGTTACCTTGGGATAGGGATACTGCTTCCCTTTAGGGTATGTCATGCCCGTGAATCGAGGTAAAACCATGTTTGGCACCAGGGTGTCATTGAGGACCAGGAAGGCCAACCTCTCTCCATCTGGGGACCACCAGTGAGCCACATGGGTCTGCAGAATCTCCTCTGAAAAGAGACATGTACTCTCAAATCAATCTTTAATCAAGTTTTGGAGTTACTGGTCCAAAGCAGGGATTTTTTTTTTTTACCAGTATTTGAACTGATAATTTAAGCAACTCTCTTTAATAAACTAAAGTAATGTGAACTGATACAGACACAGATAAATGTATTATGATTGGCACGTGTTGCCTGTATGATACTTGTGTCAGTTTTGGGAGTAACACATTACAAAGTAATCCGTTACAGTAACGATATTACTTTTTTGGGTGTCAAAGTAAAGTAGTGCATTACACTTAAAATATTGGTAAGGAAATGGCTTTACTGGACTACAGTAACATGTCTTTCTGCGTTACTCGAGCCATTTTTGTCTATGTGTAAAGTTCTAATCTGTTTTAAGTGGTCTGCGCATTGTAACGGGGAAGCGTGTTGTGGTACGGGGAATTAGCTCAGTTAACCGGATAAAGCTGCCACAAGGCTGACAAACTCACAGCGACACTGGTACTGAAGATTCCACAGTGCGTGCTCTTTAATAAAAGGACATTCATCAACCATATAAAGCCTGGTTGGACGGCTACTGTCTCATCATACATAAATAAAGCAGTGCGACACAACACGTCCGTCACAACAAGTGGGAAAAAGAAAGAATAAGAGCTGAGCTCCCAAAATGCCTGTCTGCAGTCCAAACGTGCGCCAGACGATCTTCTCGCTTCTCAAAGCATCTTGCTGACGTCATCATTAGAAGACGACCACAAGAAGTCTTAAAGGGCCATTCCACAATTACAACTGTTACAGCATGCTACTGCCTGTGTGTGTGCTTGCCTGGGCACGTCGCCTTAGAAAACAATTTGCGTGACGTGCACCAACTAAAGAGAAAGAAAAATGAAGCTGGAGAGTTGGAGATACAGACTTTTGGTCAATGGCGATATTCACATTATTTTCAGTTCAGTCCAGTTGCAGTCCAAACTTGTGGTGAAAGATCCTGCTCGTTGGTCAGTGGAAAGAGCCCTTCAGCAGCCGACCTGCCTTAACAAGCAGCCAATCCGCCTAAACAAGCAGCCGACCCACCTAAACAAGCAGCCGACCCTCCTAAACATCAGTCGACCCACCTAAACAAGCAGCCGACCTGCCTAAACAAGCAGCCAACCCGCCTAAACAAGCAGCTGACCCACCTAAACAAGCACTCTGCAGACAGGCAGCAACGTTTGTCCATGTCTACACAGTGAATTAAAAAATGGTAAAGTAATAAGTAGTGAAGTTACTTTTCAAATGCAGCAACGAGTAATTTCATTACAATTTACATAAGTAAAGACTAACTAGTAACTAATTACTTTTTTAGAGTAACTACCACAACACTGATGACAGCCTCCATCATTCAGTTCATCCTCCATAACTTACATCCATTTAAAATATGTTGTAATTGTCCTTTTAATGAGGAAAATGCAGTCTTGAGCAGCCCCTAACAGACCAACACAAACACACTGGAGTTAACGAAAGGAGCTGCCGATGCAAAAATGGGACTCAGTTTCTAATTAGGGATCAGCCATTACGGATTTATTTCTAATTATACTTCATAAAGTAATTACCTTCCAAAAAAAAAGAACAACTTCATAAGAGAACAGAAGTAGCTTGCCTTTTTAGATTTCATTTTGTTCTTGCATAACTGGGTCAGAAGTAGTCGTGCATATGTGATCTTTGACATTATGCACTCCTCACATCACTGTGATGTCCTATGGATTCTCCTTGGGTTCTGGCTCGGTCATTGGCATGTCATGATGGCCTGGCTTGTGTGTGCCACTCAGGAACCAAGGCCAGATTAGGCTGGCTAGACATCTAGACTCCGGCTGTCTGATAGGGTAGATGCATAGGAAGGCGAGCGTGCTGTTTACAGCCAGGTAGAGTACGTCTACTGACTGTTGCTATTCAGAATTAAAGACTTGGCTACAAAATATTCAGTGTGTGTCAGTATAAAGCACATAAACAGGTTATTCACAAGCAGTGGGGAGACATCACCCCTGGAACAAGAATATGTAATAACTCTCTTTTCCATGACATTTCCAAACAGCAACTTTTTCAGAGTAATTAGTGTGTCAACCTTTTAAAATCAAGCTGATGTAGATACTGTTCTTTCTTCCTTTTAAATCTAATAAAACCTTGGCTGAGAGCAGCTTGATTGCCTGACATTTAAAGTATATTTAACATTTTCTGCATGATATATCCAGATACCAGGAAAGGAGAAATGTGATGGGATAGTTTTGCTCAGGGGGTTGTACCTTCATAAAGCCAGTCAGCAATCCCATTAAAGATGACCCCTTCCTTCCCTGAAGATGTTAGCCTCAGGGAGTTACTCTTCACATCAGATTGGTAGTAGATGTTATTTTCAAATATGTAGATCTGCAGAAACCAAGCACACAGAGCCACAGCTTTAACCCTTCATGGTATAAATGCACAACACTGAGTTTGAACACACATCCACTGGATTACCTTTTAATGTACACATACACATAGTTCCAAACATCTTTAAGGGAATTAAAGTGCAAAATGTTTTCACACACGAAGCCTAGAGGTCCAGCCCAAACTGCTCCCCGGTTGTTACTGATCACACAAACACAGGACAACAGGAGGCTGTTGCTGGAGAGTCACTTACCCGACTCAAAATGGGAGGGAGAGGGGAACATGATGATGTGATGCAGACCTAGGCCATGGAGGCCACTGCATATTATTTACAACATGTTGACAGTAGCAGGGGAAGCTTCCTGTGTGTAATGTATGGGAAGACATTTCAGATGGGTAACTTTCTAGTCTTTCTGCAAAAAATCTGACTGCTCAGCTTTGCTTGTTTGTCTAAGATAATCTTATGTTAATGTGTCCATCACAAGGACACATCTAATTCAGCCGTGGTAACATTTCCAGTAGGCCTGAAACATCTTTAGCAGGCCTGAAACGTCTCTAGTAGGCCTGGGTGGTAAAGCCTCAAAATAAAATCTCCCATTTCTTTCAGTGCAGATCCATTTTTTATTTTTAATTGATTTCTTTTCCCCTTTCTTTCCTTCTCTTTCTTGGAAACATGTAAACCTTATTAAAAACAATATTAGACTTCAAGCTTTTGCACGGAAAATGTTTGTTTTATTCATTTTTTACGAATGAATTACAGCAACAGAAAGTAAATAATGTGACAACGTTTCCACCTTATAAACAGTATCCTGCATAGAGATGCAACACATCAGCATCCGTGGTCTTGTTCCATCTGGATGCTTATCATACTGGGTCCACGGCAGAAATAATCCACTGACGTAGGTGGTCTCGTAGAAAGCAGCATTTCTTCTGCATTTGAACGCAGCTAAATTTTAGGGGAGTGACGCCTCACTTCACTGTAAACGTGTTGAGTTGTTAGACAACCAGCGTTGTGGTGCATAAGGAGGGCCGAGCCCGCTAACGATGGTAGCCCAGGAGAGTGTTTATGGTGCACGCAAGAGGAAAAATACAGATTTTCATCAAAATAAATTCTCAGAAATAAAAAATTTGATTAACTGATTTCATGGATGAATTGCCCAGCATGTGTATGAAGATATGTATTTAACTTTAATGTGTTGCGAAGGCAACTCTGTTGTGCTCATGTTATCAAAAGTGGACTTTCACCAGAACATTTGCATAATGTGAAAAACCCTGTAAAGTCGGATATAGGTTTTGGATTTGGATCCCAGGAAAACCACATTTGCCATATGACACCACGAGATTTATTTGCATATTTTTACTGCAGTAACTGTGATCAGTTAAAAAAACGTATGTCTTTGTAGTTAGTGGCGTCTTGAAGGAAATAAGCCATAATTAAGTAAAACTTTACAGAACCTCTCAAAATATAAAATCACAAAGTGCTTCACAAGAGTCAACAATGTAAAAACAAAGGAAATTTAAAAAGATGTTTTTAACTGACTTTTAAAAGCAACTGAAGTCAAGTCAAATGGAAAAGAGTTCCAGAGTCTGGGGGCCACTGACAGGGCTCTGTTTTCTTTAGTTTTTAACTTTGTATGGGGTGCCATCAGCAAGTTTGGGTCACAGAATCTCAGAATCCCTGGAAACCTGGCAGGGAGATATGGGTGAAGAAGCCCTCTGATAGGCTGATGCAAGTCCATGAAGAGATCTCCAGCCCAGGAATGTTACTGTGAAATACACCGGAAGCCGGTGCAGCTGCATCTAGATGGAGTCACATTAGAAAACTTGGAGGGAAACTTAGAGGTCCGGACCTCTTCCGGCAGATCTGGACATGGTCTAACCGGTCTGGACCTGATACAGCAGGTTTACAGCTGTAACTGCCATCATATGAAATAAAAACCAATATAATAATAAGAGTAAATCCTATCTTCTGTAGCCAAAACAGGTTGTTACTAGAATTCTGTTACTGGCACTGTTGCAAGAACTCTTTTACTGGAACTGTTACTAGAACTCTGTTACTGACACTCTTTTACTAGAACTGTTACTGGAACTCAGTTACCTGAAGTGTTACTGGAACTCTGTTACTGGAACTCTGTTACTAGAACTGTTACTAGAAGTTTTCTACTGTAACTGTTACCGCAACTCTCCTTCCTGGGCCGCCATCTTATTGTGGTGGAGGAGTTTGCGTGTCCTCAAGATCCTAGTAGCTATGTTGTCAGTGGCTTTATGACCCTGGTAGGGTCACCCATGACAAAAATGTGTCTAGGGAGGGACCAGACGAAGCGCGGCTCCAAACACCCCTATGATGACGACAAATCATGGACCCAGGTTTCCCTTGCCTGGATGTCGGTCACCCGGGTCCCCCTCTGGAACCAGGCCTTGAGGTGGGGCAAGGAGGCCAGCGCTTGGTGGCCAGACCTTTGCTCATGGGGCTCAGATGGGCTCAGCCTTAAAGGGTGACATGGGCCTCCCCTCCTGTGGGCTCACCATCTGCAGGAGGGGCCATCAGAATGGGGTGCAGTGTGAGCTGGGCGGCTGCCAGAGGTGGGGACCCTGGCATTCTGATCCTCTGCTGCAAAAGCTAGCTCTAGGGATGTGGAATGTCACCTCTCTGGTGGGGAAGGAGCATGAGCTGGTGCGCGAGGTTGACCGGTTCCAACTACATATAGTTTGAGTCCTTGGAGGGGGTGTTGGAGAACACTCCTTCCGTGGACTCCCTCGTTCTGCTGGGAAACTTCAATGCTTACGTGGGCAATGACAGCGAGACCTGGAGGGGCGTGACTGGGAGGAATTGCCACCCTTATTTAAATTCGAATGGTGTTTTTTGTTGTTGGACTTCTGTGCTTGTCATGGATTGTCCATAATGAACACCTTGTTCAGGCATAAGAGTGTCCACATGTGCACTTGGCACCAGAACACTCTAGGCTGCAGTTTGATGATCAACCTTGTAGTCGTATTGTCCGACTTGCGGCCACATGTCTTGGAAACTGGGCTGAAAAGAGGGGTGGTGAGTTGTCTCAGATGGTGGGAGAGGATGCCAGTCAGGCCTGGCAGACCCAAGTGTGTTGTGAGGGTCTGCTGGGAACATCTGGCGGATTCCCCTGTCAGAAAGAGTTTCAACTCCCATCTCCGGCAGAGCTTCAACCATGTCCCGGGTGAGGCAGGGGACATTGAGTCCAAGTGGGCTATGCCTCTATTGTTGCAGCTGCAAGCCACCGCTGTATCCGCAGGGTCATCGGTGCCTGTTGTGGGGGTAACCCCCGAACTCGTTGGTGGACACCAGCAGTGAGGGATGCCGTCAAGCTGAAGAAGGAGTCAAATCGGGCCCTTTTGGCCTGTGGGATTCCAGAGGCAGCTGATGGGTATCGGCAAGCTAAGCGGAGCGCAGCTTCGGCGGTCGCTAAGGCAAAAACTCGGGCATAGGAGGAGTTTGGAGAGGCCATGGAAAATGACTTCTGAATGGCTTCGAGGAGATTCTGGTCCACCATCCAGCAGCTCAGGAGGGGAAAGCAGTGCTCCATCAACACTGTGTACAGTGGGGATGGGGGGCTGCTGACCTCGACTCGGAACGGTGAGGCAGTGGAAGAAATACTTCAAAGAGCTTCTCAATTCCACCAACATGTCTTCTGATGAGGAAGAACAGTCTGGGGACCCTGGTGCTGGCTCTCCCATCTCTGGGGCTGAGGTCATAAAAGCTCCTCTGTGGCAGGGCCCCGGGGTGGATGACGTCCGCCCAGAGTACCTTAAGGCTCTGGATGCTGTAGGGCTATCTTGGCTGACATGCCTCTGCATCATCGCGTGGACATCAGGGACAGTTCCCCTGGACTGGCAGACTGGGGTGGTGGTCCCCCTCTTCAAAAAGGGGGACTGGAGGGCGTGCTCTAACTACAGGAGGATCACACTCCTCAGCATCCCTGGTAGATCTATTCAGGGGTGCTGGAGAGGAGGGTCCGTTGGATATTCGAACCACGGATTGAGGAGGAGCAGTGCGGTTTTTGTCCCGGTCGTGGATCAGTGGACCAGCTCTACACTCTCTTCAGGGTCTTGGAGTGGGCATGGGAGTTCGCTCAACCAATCTACATGTGCCTTGTGGACTTGGAGAAGGCATTCAGCCATGTCACCCGGGTACCTGTTATTAGAATTCTGTTGCAGAATGAGATGCTAAAAATCTAAATGCATAAAACAGAATGAAACCAGTTTAATCTGAACTGAGCCTGGAATGTATTAAAGGAAGTGGATGCGGAACGAGTCAGAAGTTAAAGTAGACCAGTCTGCTTACTGGTATTTTCTCACCAGTTGTTGGCCTTGTACTCCCCAGGCAGCGTACTGCAGAACAGAGTTCACCACCTCAGGAGGGTCCAGCTCCCAAACCTCCCTGAAACACAATACACCCATCAAACATCCATTGTTGGATAAAGAGAAGCACTCAAAATGGGTAAGCAGAAAATTGTATCCCCTGCTTTGTACTTGTTTCACAGGATTTCTAATTACAGACTCGACCCGACATGTTACTGTTATTGTCTGATATTTTAGTTCCAACTGTAAAAGATAAAACTGGCAAAATTAATAGTAAAGAGAACTACAGCTCTGGCCATGCTGAAGGGGTCTATTTTGAACAAGATGGAAGAGTGTTTGCTGACCTCTTATAAAGAGTTCCATACATTGAACAGACGTCCATCTACGCTTTGAAGGAAATCTTAAATTTGTACAAGACACAATACAACAATTTTTAAGTGTTACTGATGCCTCACAGACGTTTGATTATGTAAATCATGAAAAGTTATTTTCTAAGTTATACAAGAGAAGTTTGGGACACCTCTCTGTAAAAAAAGGAAATTGTTTATCTGCACCATTTAGTATGTCAAATGGAGTGAGACAGGGCAGCATTTTGTCTCCCTTTTTATTTAAAGGACTATTTGTCAAGACTTTTAAATAACAGGTTGAAGGATTGACAGAAGTACTGTCAACCACTTAATATATGCTGATGATCTTGTGATTTTTTTGTCCTTATAGTGCTGGGCTACACCAGCTGTTAAAGGTCTGCTCTCTGTATAACAAACTTTAATATATGATATTGCTCAAAGAAAAGTATCATCATGATTGTTCGAAGCAGAGACGATTCAATACAAACGTTTCCCCGCTGTGTTTCGTCTGGTAAGAGACTGAAGGTCCATGATGAGAGAAATCCTCTCCCTCCAAGAAATGGGGGTTCTGACTGTTAAAATATCATGCAAGAATTTTTAGGACTTGCTTCCATTTCCACGGGTCACAGGTCAATCCTGACTTGGGAGGAGTAAACATTTTGAACTTTAAGTTATACTCAAGACTGGTAAATTGCTGAAATTAATCTTCAGTGCAGCTACAACCTGTCATGTTGCCTCACAATGAACTGAATGCTTTATGGATTTCAGATGGAACTCATCACCCAAGAACGTTTTCTACTTTGAACGTGTTTTCTTTTAACTGATAAGCAACCCCCCTTTTCACAGGGTCGACCTCTAATGAGATCAGGACATCTGGACATCCACCAAAAACTGTTTACTTTTAACATTCCCAGGGGGGGGGCAATAAGTAAGGGATAATGCCCGACGAGGTGTCCACTATCATAAATTAATAGACGATGTGGAGGCGTAGGACGGCTGCCACCGCGAAGTCCATTAATTTATGATAATGGACACCTTGAATGGCATTATCCCACTTATACCATGGTCACTTACGAAAGAAATAAATTTTAAATAAATTATTAATGCGTTAATGTTGTTTCTTACCGCTAAAATCCTAAGTTATTAACAAGAAGTGGCCGATTGGACTATTTTGTTGTGACGCATTTGAAAGACGGTGATTTAACATTTTGTGGGCCCTGACCACTGCTGGTTCAATGTCTGTGGACTCTGACCACTGCTGGTTTACAGTATGTGGACTCTGACCGTTGCTGGTTTAACGTCTGTGGACTCTGACCACTGCTGGTTTAATGTTTGTGGACTCTGACCGCTGCTGGTTTACAGTATGTGGACTCTGACCGCTGCTGGTTTAATGTTTGTGGACTCTGACCGCTGCAGGTTTAACATATTTGAACCCTGACCGCTGATGGTTTACAGTATGTGGACTCTGACCGCTGCTGGTTTAACTCTGTGGACTTTGACCACTGCTGGTTTAACGTATGTGGACCCTGACCGCTTCTGGTTTAATGTTTGTGGACTCTGACCGCTGCTGGTTTAACGTTTGTGGACCCTGACCGTTGCTGGTTTAACGTCTGTGGAATCTGACCGCTGCTGGTTTAACGTATGTGGACTCTGACCGCTGCTGGTTTAACGTTTGTGGACTCTGACCGCTGCTGGTTTAACGTT
>JBAFSZ010000015.1:432375-443262 GCA_036919955.1 Melanotaenia pygmaea
GAGCGAATCTGAATTCTTTATATTTGAATTTGAATCATTCAATGTGAATCTGAATATGCCTGTTTGAATAATTGCTTAAAAAAACTGAATCCAAATGACCATATTTGATATCGAATCTTTGTTTTTTTTATGTGTACTGTGGTAAAGTTGAAACTTTTGTATTTGAAAAATTCAGATCTGAAATACAAAGTTTCAACTTGGCACAAAGCTTATCCCATATGGCCCTTCATAATCCTCCTGCCTTGGAAATGTTTTACATTTAAACAGAAAACAGGAAACCTCACCTGGAGAAATCAGAGATTACAGTCACTTTTATTAGAATATTACTTTAATTATCTTCTATGTTATTTGTATATTTACCAGATTGGACCCCCTGGAGGCCGTTTATGGCCCCTGAGCCATATGCTTGATCGCCCCCTGCCATTTACTGTCTGGGACTGGTTGGTGAAAGTGCTCTGATTGGTCATACCGATGACTCACCTGCGGAGCTCCGTAGATGTAGAGGACCAGCGGTTCGTTCTCGGGGATGACGAACCAGGCCTTCTGCCAGCCCCGCCCCCCTGCTTTGTCCATGTGATGAAGAAAACTACAAATCACACTGTTCTCTGCTGCCAGCGAGGCTTGTTTCTACGGCAACGAGAGAGACAGAGAAAATTAAACGTATATGTCTAAAAGCCTGCCGATGTCACAGTGATATCACACTGACCTCCAGGATGGAGCGCCGTCTCTGGATGCCGCCGCTCAGTCCGGCCGGAGATGGAGACACACCCACCAGAGCAGCATGGCAGTCCATGCACACGCGGTTCGTTCGGTTGTTGTCGTACGAAAGACGAGCACGAAACTCCGAACATTTCCCACAAACCACCTGGAAACAGTTGGAGACAGTTGGAGATGGATGGAAACGGATGGAGACGGTTGGAGACGGATGGAGACAGATGAAGACAAAGAGAGAGACAGATGGAAACAGCTGGACACAGTTAGAGACTGAGGAAAACAGATGGAGATTGTTGGAGACAGATGGAGACGGGAGAGAGACGAATGAAGACAGTTGACGACAGATAGAGACAGATGAACACAGATGGACACAGATGGAAACAGTTGGAGACAGATGGAGACAGATGGAAACAGTTGGCGACAAATGGACACAGATGGAGACAGATTGAGACAGTTGGAGACAGATGGAGGCAAATGGAGACAGTTGGAGACAGATGGAGATGGATGAAGTCAGTTGGAGACAGATGTAGACAGTTGGAGACGGTTGGAGACAGATGCAGACAGATGGATGAAGACAGTTGGAGACGGATGGAGACAGATAAAGACTGATGAAGACAGTTGGAGACAGCTGGAAACAGATAGAGACAGATATAGACAGATGGAGACAGTTGGAGACACATGAAGACAGATGAGACGGATAAAGATATATGAAAACAGATGGAGACATATGGAGACAGTTGGAGACAAATGGAGACAGTTGGAGACAGATGGAGATGGATGAAGACAGTTGGAGATTGCTGAAGACAGATGGAAACAAATTGAGACAGATAAAGACGGATGAAGACAGTTGGAGACAGATAGAGACAGATGGAGACTGTTGGAGACAGCTGGAGAAAGATGGAGACAGATCGAGATGGATGAAGACAGCTGGAGATGGATGGAGACAGTTGGAGATGGTTGAAGACAGATGGAGACAAATGGAGACAGAAGAAGACAGATGAAAACAGATGGAGACAGATGGAGACAGCTGGAGACAGATGGAGATGGATGAAGACAGTTGGAGACTGATGTAGACAGTTGGAGATTGTTGAAAACAGATGGAAACAATGGAGACAGATAAAGACGGATGAAGACAGTTGGAGACAGATAGAGACAGATGGAGACTGTTGGAGACAGATGGACACAGTTGGAGACAGATAGAGACAGATGGAGATAGATGAAGTCAGTTGGAGACGGATGTAGACAGTTGGAGACAGATAGAGACAGATATATACAGATGGAGACAGATGGAGACAAATGAAGACAGATGAGACGGATGAAGACAGATGAAAACAGATGGCGACAGTTGGAGACAATTGGAGACAGGTGGAGATGGATGAAGACAGTTGGAGACGGATGGAGACAGATAAAGACAGATGAAGACATTTGGAGACAGCTGGAGACAGATAGAGACAGATATATACAGATGGAGACAGTTGGAAACACATGAAGACAGATGAGATTGATGAAGACAGATGAAAACAGATGGAGACAGTTGGAGACAAATGGAGACAGATGGAGATGGATGAAGACAGTTGGAGGTTGTTGAAGACAGATGGAAACAAATGGAGACAGATAAAGATGGATGAAGACAATTGGAGACAGACAGAGACAGATGGAGACAGATGGAGGCAAATGGAGACAGTTGGAGACAGATGGACACAGTTGGAGACAAATAGAGGCAGATGGAGATGGATGAAGTCAGTTGGAGACGGATGTAGACAGTTGGAGACTGCTGAAGACAGATGGAAACAAATGGAGACAGATAAAGAAGGATGAAAACAGTTGGAGACTGATAGAGACAGATGGAGACTGTTGGAGACAGTTGGAGACAGATGGAGACAGATCGAGATAGATGAAGACAGTTGAAGATGGATGGAGACAGTTGGAGATGGTTTAAGACAGATGGAGACAAATGGAGACAGATGAAGACGGATGAAGACAGATGAAAACAGATGGAGACAGTTGGAGACAGATGGAGATGGATAAAGACAGTTGGAGACGGATGAAGACAGTTGGAGATTGTTGAAGACAGATGGAAACAAATGGAGACAGATGAAGACGGATGAAGACAGTTGGAGACAGATAGGGACAGATGGAAACTGTTGGAGACAGGTGGAGGCAAATGGAGACAGTTGGAGACAGATGGACACAGTTGGAGACAGATAGAGACAGATTGAGATGGATGAAGTCAGTTGGAGACGGGTGTAGACAGTTGGAGACAGATGCAGACAGATGGATGAAGATAGTTGGAGACAGATAGAGACAGATAGAGACTGTTGGAGACAGATGGAGGCAAACGGAGACAGTTGGAGACAGATAGAGACAGATGGAGATGGATGAAGTCAGTTGGAGACGGATGTAGACAGTTGGAGACAGATAGAGACAGATATATACAGATGAAGACAGATGGAGACACATGAAGACAGATGAGACGGATGAAGAAAGATGAAAACAGATGGAGACTGTTGGAGACAGTTGGAGACAGATGGAGACAGATCGAGATAGATGAAGACAGTTGAAGATGGATGGAGACAGTTGGAGATGGTTTAAGACAGATGGAGACAAATGGAGACAGATGAAGACGGATGAAGACAGATGAAAACAGATGGAGACAGTTGGAGACAGATGGAGATGGATAAAGACAGTTGGAGACGGATGAAGACAGTTGGAGATTGTTGAAGACAGATGGAAACAAATGGAGACAGATGAAGACGGATGAAGACAGTTGGAGACAGATAGGGACAGATGGAAACTGTTGGAGACAGGTGGAGGCAAATGGAGACAGTTGGAGACAGATGGACACAGTTGGAGACAGATAGAGACAGATTGAGATGGATGAAGTCAGTTGGAGACGGGTGTAGACAGTTGGAGACAGATGCAGACAGATGGATGAAGATAGTTGGAGACAGATAGAGACAGATAGAGACTGTTGGAGACAGATGGAGGCAAACGGAGACAGTTGGAGACAGATAGAGACAGATGGAGATGGATGAAGTCAGTTGGAGACGGATGTAGACAGTTGGAGACAGATAGAGACAGATATATACAGATGAAGACAGATGGAGACACATGAAGACAGATGAGACGGATGAAGAAAGATGAAAACAGATGGAGACAGATGGAGACAGATGGAGATGGATGAAGACAGTTGGAGACGTATGGAGACAGATAAAGACGGATGAAGACAGTTGGAGACAGATGGACACAGTTGGAGACAGATAGAGACAGATGGAGATGGATGAAGTCAGTTGGAGACAGATGTAGACAGTTGGAGACAGATACAGACAGATGGAAGAAGACAATTGGAGACGGATGGAGACAGTTGGAGATGGTTGAAGACCGATGGAGACAAATGGAGACAGATGAAGACGGATGGAGACAGATGAAAACAGATGGAGACAGTTGGAGACAAATGGAGACAATTGGAGACAGATGGAGATGGATAAAGACAGTTGGAGACGGATGGAGACAGTTGGAGATTGTTGAAGACAGATGGAAACAAATGGAGACAGATAAAGATGGATGAAGACAGTTGGAGACCGATAGAGACAGATGGAGACTGTTGGAGACAGATGGAGGCAAATGGAGACAGATGGACACAGTTGGAGACAGATAGAGACAGATGGAGATGGATGAAGTCAGTTGGAGACGGATGTGGACAGTTGGAGACAGTTGGAGACAGATAGAGACAGATAGAGACTGTTGGAGACAGATGGAGGCAAATGGAGACAGTTGGAGACAGATGGACACAGTTGAAGACAGATAGAGACAGATGGAGATGGATGAAGTCAGTTGGAGACGGATGTGGACAGTTGGAGACAGTTGGAGACAGATAGAGACAGATAGAGACTGTTGGAGACAGATGGAGGCAAATGGAGACAGTTGGAGACAGATGGACACAGTTGAAGACAGATAGAGACAGTTGGAGATGGATGTAGACAGTTGGAGACAGATAGAGAAAGATATATGCAGATGGAGACAGATGGAGACACATGAAGACAGATGAGACGGATGAAGACAGATGAAAACAGATGGAGACAGTTGGAGACAAATGGAGACAGTTGGAGACAGATGGAGATGGATGAAGACAGTTGGAGACGGATAAAGACATTTGGAGATTGTTGAAGACAGATGGAAACAAATGGAGACAGATAAAGATGGATGAAGACAATTGGAGACAGATAGAGACAGATGGAGACTGTTGGAGACAGATGGAGACAGTTGGAGACAAATAGAGACGGATGGCGATGGATGAAGTCAGTTGGAGCCGGATGTAGACAGTTGGAGACAGATGCAGACAGATGCAGACAGATGGATGAAGACAGTTGGAGACGGATGGAGACAGTTGGAGATTGCTGAAGACAGATGGAAACAAATGGAGACAGATAAAGACGGATGAAGACAGTTGGAGACAGATGGAGACTGTTGTAGACAGATGGAGACAAATTGAGATGGATGAAGACAGTTGGAGACGGATGGAGACAGTTAGAGATGGTTGGAGACAGTTAGAGACATATGGAGAGAGATGGAGTTGGTTGAAGACAGTTGGAGACGGATGGAGACAGTTGGAGATTGTTAAAGACAGATGGAAACAAATGGAGACAGAAAAAGACGGATGAAGACAGTTGGAGACAGACAGAGACAGATGGAGACTGTTGGAGACAGATGGAGACAGATGGAGACAGATGAAGACAGATGAAAACAGATGTAGACAGATGGCGACAGTTGGAGACAGCTGGAGACAAATCGAGATGGATGAAAACAGTTGGAGACGGATGGAGACAGTTAGAGATGGTTGGAGACAGTTAGAGACAGATGGAGATGGATGAAGACAGTTGGAGACAGATGGAGACAGTTGGAGATTTTTGAAAACAGATGGAAACAAATGGAGACAGATAAAGACGGATGAAGACAGCTGGAGACAGATAGAGACAGATAGAGGCAGATGGAGGCGGATGAAGACGGATGAAGACAGTTGGAGACAGTTGGAGACAGTGGGAGGGTTAAGTGTGACGAGTGTTTGTGGCCACAGGCCACCCTGTTGGTGGGTTGGTGCTCCAGGATTGTTGCTGATGCTTTGGTTCAGGTGTGTTTCTGGTTCTTTGGTTGTTGTTGTGATACATGTTGTTGTCCTGGTTATTTTTATTGGACCTCCTGATGATTGTCTGCTTAGTTTACCTGTAAAATCTGTAGGAAATTCTCTGTTGTGTTTCTGTACAGGTGTAGCAGCTGTACAGGTGTAGCAGCTGTACAGGTGTAGCAGCTGCTTGTCGGCTGTTAGGTTGGATTGAAGCTCGTTGCTTCTATCTGCTGGATCTTTGTCTCCTCTTTTTTCTACTTTCCTGTTTACTTCTCTTCATTATTCTACTGTTTTTCTTTCCCCTCTGGTCAGGTCCAGCAAGATTACATAAATTCCACAAATCCAAACAAGTAAGTTTTAAAAATAAATAAAAAGAAAAAGTCAGATTATCAAGTGGAACCTTATACCCATAAATCTCCTCTTGGCAAAGCAAATCTTTCGGCATAACACAGCATCCAGACCATCATTCTGCCGCCACCGTGCTGGACAGGACAAGGTAAAAAAATAGAAAAAAGAGAGAGACAGATGGAGAGACAGGAGACAGATAGAAATGGACAGACTAGACAGAGAGTTGACACAGACTGAGACAGACGGAGATGATTAGACAGATGGATGCAGGTGTTGGACATACGTGTCCACAGGCCTTGCAGTGATGGCGTCTCTTGGTGATGGAGTTGAACGGTTCTTGACATTTCATACACAGAGTCACTTCCTTTTCTCTGATTGGAGTCGGAGCTCGTTTTCCCAACTCCACACAGCCCTAGAGGGGACAGAGGACAGCAGATCAGGGGACAGAGGACAGCAGGTAAGAGTCTGCCAAATGCAGTACCATGGGTACAGCAGGGGGAGTCTTACCGGGTAGTGGGAGGGTGTGGACTCGTCATCCCTCAGTGAACAGTTCAAATGTCGGAGGCTCTCCAACGTCTGCTCATGGCGTTGGATGGTGGCCTGGATGGCCTGAAACAGGAGACCAGACTTCATCCACCTCAGAGTCCAAAAGGAGACAACCGGAAACATTCTGACCCATCAGAAAGCTAGCAATAAAATAATAGCTAGTTAAACTAAAATACTAAATCAGATGGAACCAGGTTAATACTGGACTTTGTGACCTTTATTTCAGTTTCTATACAGGATTTCTAACCTGTATAGTTTTTTTTTAGAAATCAATGTTTCTAATTGTTGTTGCTAATCCCCAGCCAGGCCAGCCAGGCCAGCCAGCCCTCAGCCAGCCCCCAGCTAATCCCCAGCCAGGCCAGCCAGCCCCCAGCTAGTCCAGCTAATCCCCAGCCAGGCCAGCCTGCCCCCAGCCAGCCCCCAGCTAGCTCAGCCACCCTGTAGCTGGTCCAGCTAATTCCCAGCTGGCGATGGCGGTTCCGCTTGCCACCATCTTGGCAGTGTCACGCTTGTCGTCATTACTGAAAAATCCAAAAATTGGCAAAGAGGTGGAGCTGAAAGGGGGGCTGTGAAGGTGGGGGTGGATGATTGACACCCATCAAACTCCGAGCTGCCTGTAGCTCAGAGCTAACCGAGCTAACCCGGAGCTGTTAGGCGGCTAAAAAACCGCAATTGTGCTGCACTCTCTCTTCTTGCTGCAGATACTGGATACCTGTCAATCGAAAGGGCACGCCCCTAATTATGTCGAATTTCAAGATTAAATAACATCCAAACAGATGAGTTAGAACAACCTCACCACTCTCACAATAACTTGACCTTTTAATCCTAAACTGGATTTTTGTACCAGGCTTTAAACATGTTTCTTTCTGCTATGAAGTTGGTCTTTTTAACATTGAAGTCTGTGGGGATTTGCTCTGTTTTGGAGCCCCTAGTGGATGAGGGGGGAACTGCAGGTTTTGCACTTCTGCACAGGCTTCACATTTTACCGGAGGAGGTTGCTGCTTGGGCTAGACTAAAGCCCGAGGTCTAGATCTAGACATCGCAGGTTAAAACTCTGGTAAAATGGTCTGGCAAGGCCACTGGTCCCCACTGTCTATAAAACTGACGCTGGAGTTTTCTCTGCTGTGATTCCTACATAAACCAATCATTGATTTCCACTGTTGTCTCTATGTTTATTGTTTCATTTCCATCCTACAAATTCAGTATCTCTAATGCGCCCCCTGGTGGTATCCCCCGATAACAACCATAGTACACAAGTATGGATAAGATCAGTTGATCATGGAGCTGACTGGCAACGAGGACGTGGGGTTAATTATCCTGGTCTAAGAACCGGCAACTTACCTGGATCCAGTCCTTCTTTTCCTCCTCCGTCCTGCAGAAATACAAAAATAATCTTTTAATACAACACTGCTGTAACATAAACTGAAACCAAAGTGCTTCGCAATACATACAAACTGTTGTCAATAAATACATGAACCACAAATAAATAAAGACAGTAAAATCAAATCAGAATATCAATAGAAATTTAATCAGACTTATGGAGGATCAGATAAAACATATGGGGAGCCAGGGTTAGGGTTAGGGGTCATATTTATATATTTTTGTGGGGGGCTCACCGGGCCTGCAGCTCCAGGGATCTCTGTTTTCCAGACACCAGGAATGTCGTCCTGGGTGCAGCGATGCTGCTGGTCTCCTTCAGCTGTGGACAGAAACGTTCTTCGTTAGTCTCTGCAACAGACCCCCCCTCGCTGCGTTGGTCCCGCCCCCCCCAGGAGGCGGCATTACACTGCTGCAGGTGGTCAGGTCAGAGCATTGGTCAGCTGTGATCGGTTGTAATATGAAATTCACTGGAGAAAATTCAAACAGAGTGGTGGGCGGAGCCTTCTCAGACCACTGAAACTGACCAATCATGAGCCTTCTGGGACAGCGAAACCTGCATCCATCTGAAAACAGAAAGCAGAGCAGCCACCAGAGGGCGCCGATGTACGTCCTCATATCTGAATGTCTCACCTCCATTCCATCCACGTCTATGCGAGCACGGACGCCGTACTTCTGACCAATCAGACGCAGCTTTGGGACGCAGTACAGCAGCCTGTCATTGAACTGCAGAGACAGAAAGGAAACAGCGAGCTGGTCACTGCTGCAGCAGGGATGCTGTAAACAGGAGGATCATAAGGATGACAGTCTGGTACCAGTATGAGGTATCTGTCCTGGGTGGTTCCGTTCTTGTTGGACAGTTTGAGGATGTGTCCTTCTTTAATGAGCTCGTTAGTCGGGTTAACGATGTCTTCCTCTCCGCCCAACAGCTCGTACACCTTCAGCAGCTTCCTCATTCGCTCCTGACAGGAAGAAAAAGAAGGGGCTCAGGAGAAAAATGATGGACTGGTTCTGATGTGGGTGACAGGAGGGTCTGCATGACCTGGTGGACTTTCTCTTTCCTCATACAGGAGGTCTGAATCTGACCGATCCTGATATCTGCTCTTGTTGTGCTTACATAATGTTTCCACAGTTATCACCACTGGAAATGTTCTGTATTTACATAGTGGCAGTCCATATAGCAGCACAGCACGTGGTTTATATTTATTATATATTTTAGTTTATTACCGAGTTGTTTTGGTGTTCACTAGTGGTAAATGGGTGTGCACAGCCTCAGATGCATGTACGACTGCATTTCACTGCCATCTGGCTCATGTTAAATAAACTATTTGAAACTTGAAACTAGTCTGACTGATAACTAATCTGACTATCAGCTCAGAATTGAACTTGTTTCCGTGGTAACATCTTACCATCTTCCTGATGGCGGCGTTGGAGTGTTCGGCTGCCGTGGCAATCAGCTCCAGAGACTCTGCAGAGAGACAGAGACCGGGACGTTTGAGGAAGTGTTTCAAGCAGCAGCGCCCCCCGCTAGACGGTCCCATGGTCAGCATCCAGGCTAAAGACTTCCTGTCATGCTTATCTTACTCTGGGCGTCTCTGAAGTCTGGCGCGTCCTCCGGCAGGCGGTGCAGGTAGTCTTTGAGCAGCAGTTCATAGCGGGGAATCCTCTGAACCGGCTCCAGCATGTGGTGCTGCAGGGTCAGGTTCCCACAGCGTTCCTCCCTCTGCACATAAACGTCCACCATCAGAGACTCAGCATCATCACACGTGACCCCACACACGTTATTCTAACTTAGAGATCCTGAAAATGTGTGCATTTACACACGGAACAGTGTATGAGCGTCTGAGGAGACGCTTCAGGAGCCTCACGGCGTCCTGCAAACACGGTGCGTTTATGTGCTGGTGGAAAGATGGGACATCTGGGTTTTCAGCAGATATTCTTCCAGTCAAATCCGATTTAATTTGTAAAGCAGTTTAAAAAAAACATGGCAGGACAAATCATTTTTTAAACGTATGTGGAGCCAGTGGAGGGATGCTAAAATATGGGTCATGTTATATTATTTTCGTGTGTCAGCCGCTGTAATCTGCACCATTTGGAGGCAATTTTTAGAGGATGCACTGGCCCCAAAATATAAAGCATTGCATTTGTGGTGTCATTGTTTATGTGTATGCCTTAAAGAATGACACGGGTCTCTAGTCAGGTATACAGCAGTAGGACCCAAACGAGATGTGCAGATGTTCACACATTACATTACATTATGAAATTTTAAAAGAACAACGCATTACAGATAACTAAAACAACACAAAATTCCTTTTTAAAACCATCGATCTTTTAACAAACACAGATTTTAACAAGTCCTCCATGTCCACCTCAGATGCTGCATACGAAGACTTTGCAGACCACTTCACAAGTAAGATCAATACTATTAGATCCAGTCTCGTATCTCAATGACATGTTAAATTTTAACAGACCTGAAGCTTTGTTTTTACCTGAGGAAACACTGGAGAGTTTGTCCTGGTTGATGCAGTGATGCTTGGTCGAGTTTACTCCCAAATAAATCCAACAACCTGCCTTTAGACCCAATTCCCACATCACGTTTAAAAACATGTTATTGTTTCTTTGAGCCTGAGCTTTAAAACATAATCACCCTCTGCAGGTGAGCCCCCTTCTAAAGAAGAGGAGTTTAGATCCAAACATTCTTATCTACCTACCTACCTACCTACCTACCTACCTACCTACCTACCTACCTACCTATCTATCTATCTATCTATCTATCTATC
>JBAFSZ010000015.1:466145-477786 GCA_036919955.1 Melanotaenia pygmaea
CAGTGACTCTGGCATGGTCATACTGGTTCAGTGACACTGGTTCAGTGACTCTGGCATGGTCATACTGGTTCAGTGACTCTGGCATGGTCATACTGGTTCAGTGACACTGGTTCAGCGATACTGGTTCAGTGACACTAGTTCAGTGACACTGGTTCAGTGATACTGGTGATCCATGCAGGGCTGGAATAATGTGTGTGTGCCCCGTTCACCCAGTTCTTTTATTGGAATCTGAAGAACAAAAAACGAGAGGATCTTATCACATTTCTCAAAGATTTTTTCTGATTGGGGTCAGAGTTAAAGCAGTGCAGCGCTGGGCTCAAAGACTGGTCATCATGCTGAGGTTGTTTTATTTCATCTCATTCATGTCCAACCCCTAATTTCCACTTGGTGCGTGAGCACCATGTTCCGGCTTCACCTCGGTTTTGTTCCGGCCTCCGTAGGGGGTCAATCCCCACCAGGGGCGCGTCAGGTGCGGAGCGCGTCAGGTGCGCAGCGCCCCGCGACTTCAGTCCGCCTAGCTGGATTCGCGAGATCAATCACAGGAGAATCTCCACTTCCAGGATAAACGTCTTGTCGTCCACGATGGAAACAAACTCTGAGACCCCCTGACCGGTTAGTGGCGTGATGTTTACATGGTTCAGCAACGCAATTCTTTCCAGGGCTTTTATTTTGAAAATTACTGGAAGCTTTTAATACTGCTCTTGTGTCTGACTTCCTGTCTGGCCCTATCTGAACTTTTATGAACAACTGTGTCTGGTTTTTTCTGCCATTTAGTTTCCTGTCTCCACGGTGTCTAGTTTTTAATGTCATCTCTTTTCCTGTTGTTTTATGTTTGTCCCTATTCCAGGGATATTTTGGAAGACAACAGATGAAAAGCCCTTTGGCTGGATCCGGCATATTTAGCAGTGTTCTTTTGTTTGTTTATTTTAAAATATGCTCTGAATTGATATTGTAAACATGGCGGGTGAGATGTGAACCGGAACGTCTTGTTCCCACAGGGAGGAGGAGGGACAGGAAGGCGAGGAAGGGCCTATCAACCCTCACGCCCCCAGCAAAGAAAGAGCCAGGTCCCACAGTAAGACCAAGAAAACTCGCAGAGAGCGTCGCCATGCCATCAAGGGGGCAGAGACGAAAGCCTCAGCAACGCTGGCCAAGCAGCAGCAACAGGAAGAGGCGGAGCCACAGAGCCAGGTGGAGCTCTGGAGGCTATAATCCCAAACACTATTACATAAAGTTGCATGATGTAAATGTGGTTAAGTCAAGACGTTCCATATCATTCCCTTACTGCAGATGCCAGAGCTGGTGGCAGGCCCCTCCGAGCTGGGGTCAGGTCCATCAGAGTCGGGGTCAGGACCGGGATCGGAGTCTGCCAGATCTCCCAGGCAGCGGCGCTCTGTCATCCGGGACCGTGGACCATTGTACGATGACCCCACGTTGCCTGAAGGCTGGACCCGCAAACTGAAACAGAGAAAGTCTGGACGCTCGGCGGGAAAGTTTGACGTCTACCTGATCAAGTAAGCCACACCCACCTGTTGCTGGTCTGCCATGATGGGACGGAGTCAGACACTGTTGATCTCTGTTGTTTTCTTGTTGTGAAGCTCGGCGGGAAAGGCATTTCGTTCCAAGGTGGAACTTATGGCCTACTTCCAGAAGGTTGGTGACACAACAACTGACCCCAACGATTTTGATTTCACGGTCACTGGTCGTGGAAGCCCATCCCGCCGCGAGAAGCGGCCCCCCAAGAAACCAAAGGTGGTGAAACCATCAGGGCGAGGCCGTGGGCGGCCTAAAGGTACTTCGATAAGGACACCAAAGTTAACATGCGGTCATGATGCTAAACTAAGTTACTCCTACATCATGTGTGTCGTGTGTTAATCTCTTGTGTAGGCAGTGGGAAGATTCGGCAACCTACTGAAGGCGTGGCCATGAAGCGGGTGGTTGAGAAGAGTCCAGGCAAACTGCTTGTAAAAATGCCCTTTAGCAAAGCAGAGTCCTTCACTGGCCCCACACCAACCACTTCAAAGGTACTACTGGTCTTTCTTTCAGTCATCTTTTTATTTTTAGAAGACGACATATCAGAGCTGAAAAATAAACAGCACAAGTTTGACGTGCATGACAACGTACTGTGTGGTCTCAACCTGATGCCACCACCTTATTGAGAACTTCAGTAGCTCCTGGTAGAGTCCCTCCCAGGTTGCATTCACACTGATTCTGTTAGTTTTTTTTAAACTAGCCCTGGAACTCTGGTCCGGTTAAAAACTGGGGGTCTCCTTGTTCGGACCAAAGAAGAGAACCCTGTTTCAGTTAAAACTGGGGTCTCCTGGCTGGTTCTCTTCCAGTGTGAAAGCAAATGAAGAATCCAGAGAAGCAGAGACAGGAAGTGATGTAGAGTAAAACCAGAAACCAGACTGCAGAAATTGACTCTTGTTCCATTGTTTGGTGATGATGAACAAGATGTTTTCAGACTTGGCCAATCAATGAGCTGGATTTTCAGGTAGTTTCAGGAAAAATCACCCCCCCAGTGGTCAGATGTTTTAATTCCAAAATGTTGTCCAGGTAGTTTTGTACAGTAAAGTTCAGTGTGAAAACTAACCAAATCAAAGGAAGGTGGCCCATTTTTTGTCTCTCCCACCCAATCAAACCCACTCCCTGGACTATCCTGGGATTAATGTGCCCCTAAGCCACATTTCAACCCCCCAAAACAACCTCAGGCACAACTTACTTTTGGATGGTCCTTTCATTAATCACCTGAATTTCCACCACAGAAACCAAGCATGTACAGATGAGATGGTATTTTACCCAGTAAAACAGACCGATCTATGTGGTGCCGCTGTTGAGAGTACACGATACATGATATTACTTTCTGATTGTTTTACAGTAGTCACCTTGACAACCACACCTTAGCACCCCCTTGTAGGAAGGTACTACACGGCGCATTTGTGTGACTGCAGCTGAAGCATCACTGATAATGCCTGGACGTCGTATCCTTGCAGCAGAGTCGGAGGATTCATCTACCCGCCAGAACCTAGCAGAGATTTCAGACCTCAAAGGGAACAAAGAAACCTACAATCAGAAAGTATCATGTTAGTCCTTGAAAAACTCCTTATGGATAAAAGGCGCTTTGATTCATTTTTAGCTTGATGGCCTTTGACACCAGAGTTTGTTTCTTGGTTGAAAGAAACTATTTCCAGCCAGATGTCTGCAATCATGCATTTCTGTGATGACTCCTGAGGCTCGGCTGGACAAATGAGCCTAAAGCGCTGAGATTTGGTTAAATACGTTAGATTTTGTTTTCAAGTACAATTATTCAGTTCTTAATATGGACCCAAACCAGCCGTCCAACCACCATGTAGCAACGGACATGAGAGCCAATTCAATTCAGTGTAGTTCGATTCTATTCAGTCCAGTTTACTCCAGCTCAGTCCAGTTCATTTTACTCCAGTCCAGTTCAGTCCATTTAGTCCAGTTCATTTCAGTTCAGTTCAGTCCAGTTCAGTCTAGTTCAGTCCAGTTTAGTCCGGTTTAGGGTTGTGGGGTAGCTGGAGTCTATCCCAGCTATTAGCAGGTATCCTGGTTAGACCAACAGTCCATCTCAAATCAATTCAGTTCAATCCTGTTCAGCTTTATTTATACATCAGTACTGCACATCAGTCATCTCAGGACACTTTTATAGACCGGACCGGAGTTTGACACCTCTGGTTTAGCCTGTTTAAAGTCCCGTTACCACAATGAAGGCCTCCAAGTGCTTAGCCGGAGCACAGGGATGTGGCCAAGCAGCCCTCTGAGTGCTAAGCAAATGTTAGCGTAGGGCTGGGCGATAGGGCCTAAAACTCCCTGTTTTTTTTTTTGTTTGTTTTTTTTTTTTTTTGCCTTTTTCAGATACACAACATATGTTTTAATGTTTAGAAATCTCCTCTAAAACTCTGTAAATGATGAATTCAATATTATCAGCATAAAAAACACCAGTTTAATTTAAGTAAACTCAGCTAAGTTTAGCTTCATTGTGATTTTTAACAAACTTCCCCAACCGCCCCAAACCCCAACGTCAACCCCTGCCACCCCAGAAGATCAATCACTCAATTTATATCTGATATATTTTTTATTAAATTCTTTTATATTCAAATCTCAATATTTAGTTTTTTTTTTTTCCATCAGATCCCAACCGCTGTGATCCAGAGCTCCATTTCCTCTAGAATAAGTTTAGATTTTGTCTTTTTATTAGAAAAACCAAACTGTCTGAACTTCACGTCCATCGGGAAACGCGAACAGCTGATCAGTCCGTCTCCTCATCATCGTCATTTCTGAGCCCAGCTACTGTTTAAAATGCACGTCTGTCATTCAGCTTCCATCTCTTAATGCTTGTAAACTAGCTTGCTGGCTAGCTAGATGCATGCAGCTTGTATCCGTGCTTCTTTCGTCTCTCCTGGAACTACAACACGCATGTGCAGAGAGTTTTCTGGATGTCGGGGGTGAGCTTTGCTCCGACCAGCAGACAGAGGCTACAAAGGAAAACACACAGAGACACTTAAAACGCTGCTATGGTAGTTTGTACTCGAGGTTCGCGATATAATTATTTTATAAATCCTAAGTGAAACGTCTCTGGATACATTGAGGCTACTCCAGGAATCGCCTGCCTGATCTTGGCGTACACGTTCATCATATGTGCACCTGTGAATTTCCAAGGCTTGTAAAATGGATGGTTTTTCAACTCTAAACATTAAAGCAGCAGAAGAACGACAGCTCACCGGAATACGGTTTGTGATAAGCTGATCTAGAGTCCTTCAACGGGCGGGTTTGGTTGGTGTAGAAGAGAGTCGACCCTCAGCCTGGTAAGTCTGAAGAGTCCATGTAAAAATACTCAGCAGTTCCTCTGGGCTGCAGACAGCCGTCTTCAGGATCTGCAGAATTCCCGTCATAGCTTTTAGGTCTGACTTCATTTTTTTTTAAAGAAATTACAAAAAAAGTGACCTGAACTTTACCTCACAACACTAATCCTAAATTAGAGGAGTCTCGGTTAGACGCCAGGAGCCAAGAAGCTGTTGCTCCACTGTTCACTGCTGTTATCAATGCCCATCCAGATGCTTAAACTCTTCATCTTAACTCTAGTCTGGCTTAGGGGTGTCCCGATCCCATATTGACATCAGAAATAGGTCCACTATCAGCCAACAAAAACAGTATTGGATTACATCGGTCTGCATAAGAAAATCTCCGATATAAGCAGTCGACTCGATTCTATCCTGCAGCGTGTTAACAAAGTAGCACGGAGCAGCAGTGCTGTCAGCCGTGGAAGTTCATACATCCAACTTTATCGCACATTTGAAGCAGCATCACAAAAAACAGCACAAGTACAAATACAGGACCACTGATGTGCAGAAACAAACCTCCATCTCCTTCAAACAGCCAACGCAAAGTGTGAAAAACTCCCACAGGATGGCAAAAAGGCATTAGCTATAACAGAAAAGAAAGGCCAGTTTATTGTGCTCCATGACCAGCCGTCAGTGGTGAGTCATGTCAGCTTTAAACGCTTGATCGGGCACCTCGAGCCCCACTTCGTTATATATACATTTTATATCAAGTCCAGTCCTCGAGGTCTGCTATCCTGGCTCTTTTAGATGCAACCCTTCTCCAATACACCTGAATCAAGCGGCTTAGTTCCCTCCTCCACATGCCATCCAGCCCTGCAGACGCCTGGTAATGAGCCATTCATGTCTTCAGTGTGCTGGGGAAGGTTGCATCTAAAGGTTGCTGGATTGTAGACCTCCAGGACTGGACTGGGGCCCCCTGTTTTATATACTGACAGTATAAAATAACTAAAGTGACTGAATTTTCATTTTGCACTTTAAAAATATAACTTTTTGCTTATATTTGATTTATTGATGTTATTTTTCAGGGTTCTCTAATTTATTATTTATTTATTTCATTCACTTGTAAAGTCTTATTTTTAAGATTCAAATTTCTGCAACCCATGGTTCGTAAAACCGGGTCCGTCATTTTCTCGAACCTGCTGTTGCTGACGATTCTTTGTTTGAGTAATATTACTTGATCAAGCCTTTTTTATGATTTGTGCTCATATCGTATTGGATTGAAATCTGTATCGACCATTACTAATGGCTGCAATATCGATATCGTATCAGAAGTGAAAAAGTTGTATCGGTACACCCCTAGTCTGGTCCAAGTAATCTTCTATTTCATGACAGAGAGCCACAACCTCAGACATGCAAGTACTACATCTTACTTCAACTACTTCCCGCTCTGGAGGTTCTTCCTTTATTCACGCTGTTGTTGTTGCTGAGGCTTGTGATTGTTGTTCCAATAGTAACGCTGATCTGCATGCTTCATGTTGATGTGGTGTTTCCCCTGTAGGTGGTGCCTGCTGCCTTGGTGTCCAAATCACGTCCAGGGAGAAAGAGAAAATCAGAGCAAGAGCCTCCTACTGAACCTCAGCCTGCTCCAAAGAAGCGGGGCAGGAAACCCGCGTCGGCCTCAGCAGCATCAATGGTTTCCACAGCATCCACTTCCTCGCCATCGGTCTCTAGTAGCTCAGCAGCTGAAAGCTACTCTGCAGCTGCCATCTTGGCTGCAGAAGCCAAGCGTAGAGCCGTTAAGGAGTCTTCCACCAAACCTGTCGTCCAGGAAACGGCGCTGCCAATCAAAAAACGAAAAACAAGAGAGACCGTGGAGGAGATGGAGAGTGTTCAGACCCCAACGGTTACAGCAGCTGACACTGGAGGGAGGGTTACCACAGAAGAAGAGGGAGGTACAACAGAGAAGGCTCTTAGCTCTGAACCTCAGTCTACTCCTTCTGAACAGAGCCAGTCACAGAAGCAGCCCTCTGCTTCGGATGACAGCCAATCACATGGACACAAGGCACATAAGGGGCGGAAGCACAAGGAGAAAACAGCAACTGGAGATAGAGGAGAGGGAGAATGCGAGGATGAAGGAGGAGGTGGACGGAGTAGCAGTAGCAGTAGTAGCATCAGCCCAACAAAAAGCCACAAAAGGAAGGAGAGATCACCTCACAAGCACCACCACCATCACCACCATCGCCATCATCATCACCATCACCATCGCCACCAACAGTCCTCTGCCTCAACATTAGATCAGCCACCTCCTCCTCCCCCTCCAGCCTCTGGACACAAAGGACCTTCCAGACAGTCCAAGATCGAAGTCGAGTCCCAGACTGTTCCTCAGCTCACTCCCCAACTATCACAACAAACTCCCTCCAGATCACAGCCCAAGTTTGTGCCTGAATTTCAGCATCCTGTCCCTCAACCCTGTCTTCAGACCCAACCCCCAAACCAATCTCAAGCCCAAACTCAACAGTCCCCACCTCAACCCTTTTCCACCAGACACATGCTGCCCCAGCCACTGCCCCAATTACCCCAAACCCAAAGTCTGCCTCAGTACACCTACCAGAAAGTCCAATCACAGCCAGCCCACTCTCCATCCCAACACCGATCCCAGCTCCAGGCTCTGCATGCTCCAGCTCCGTCTCCACCCATCCTGAACATTAATCCACCTCTTACAAAGCATCCACAATCACAAACTCGATCCCCCACAGCACTTGAGCATCAAGTCCAGTCTAGGCACCCATCTCAAACCCAAACCCAGCTCAAGAAACTATCCCAGCCCCAGTCCCAGCTGTCACTTCAGCCTCAAGTCCAACCCCAGGCCAAGACCCCAATGCAAGTTCATGGTCAACCTCAGGCCAGGACCCCAGCGCAAGTTCAGAGTCAACCTCAGGCCAGGACCTCAACGCAAGTTCACGGTCAACCCCAAGCCAGGACCCCAACGCAAGTTCACGGTCAACCCCAGACCAGGACCTCAACGCAAGTTCAGAGTCAACCCCAGGCCAGGACCTCAACGCAAGTTCAGAGTCAACCCCAGGCCAGGACCTCAACGCTAGTTCACGGTCAACCCCAGGCCAGAACCCCAACACAAGTTCAGAGTCAACCCCAAGTACGGACCGTAACACAAGTTGAGGGTCAATCCCCAGCCAGGATATCTGTGCAACCTCAATCTCACCTGCAACCTCAGCATCAGGTGCCACCTCAATTGCCAACAAGATACCTATCACAACACCAACTTCAGACTCAGTCCAGACCACAATCCAGACAATCTCTTTCCCAGTCTAGGCCACCAGTTTCCCAATCCCAAGCACAACCACAGTTTCAGCGGATTCAAACTCAGTTGTGTCCCCAACCCCACTCTCTGCTTACCCGTCCTCATGGGCAGCATCTGTCATTCCACCAAACATCATCAAGCCTAACCAGGACCAACCTTGTTCCTGCTCAGCAGAACCAGAATGAACAGCCCCAGGACCTGAGCACCACGCGGCCTAACCGAGGATGTCAGTTCCTGAGGAGAGACGTCAGCATTGAGGGTGGAGGGGTGGAGGGGAGAGGGGAGGTGGCCACAGCGTCAGAGAGCAGTGAGTCTTCAGGAGGCGACAGAGGGTCAAACAGCACCTCGAGGCCTCTCAGCTCCGTGCCCCCTGGACCCCCTGGAGTAGCAGGAGCTGGCCTAGTGTCTGGGGCTGATGGTAGGGCTAGACTGCGGGCAGAACCAGAGGCAGCAGGTGAGGGCAGAGAGCTTAGAGACATCGTCCCCCAGTCCGCTGTCCCGTGTCCCAGCCGTGAAGAGACCGTAGAGTCACGGACTGCTGTAAGCGAAAGAGTCAGCTGATTGGTTGGACTGATGGGGAGCCTGGCGGACTGAGTTAGCACCAGGTGGAACAGGACTGCTGTCAGACGGTTTTCAGACAGAAGGAGCTGGAAGAACTGATCTGCTCTGTCTAATTCTGTCTGGAGACGTTAAAGTTCTGGATTTGTGAAGCAGCCTTGGGCTGAGAGACAGCTGGAGGATGACAGATGGAGTCTTTTTCTAGGAAAAACAAAAGGAAGGAAAACCCAACATAAAGTGTGTGTAAATATAATCAAAAGGCAGCTGTTGTGTCCCGCTAGTCTCCATGGGGAGGGGGGAGTAGTTTGGAACTAAAAACGATGCTTAATACATTACTCCGATGAAATGTTGCTTCCAGAATATAACCTGGTTTTCTGTTTGTTTTTATTTAGTAGTTTATTATTTTGTCTTTGTTATTCAGCTTTAAACTCTGATATTACTGACAGTCTGACTCAAAGCTCCAAACACCTCCTGTTGACTGACAGTCCCTTACTGAAACTGGTCCTTGACTGAAAGCCTCTCGGATGATTTGGGGCAGTGGTTTGCACCTTAAAATGGTTTCTTAGAAATCTCTGTTTTATTTTCTTCCCTCCCTTTTGTTTAAATCCACTCAGACATGTGGTGAACTACGAGTAATTATGCTAAAATCCCGACTCCATGCAGCCCTGATTCTGAACATGGTCTGAAATGTTTGAACAGTGTGGGGGGTTCTTGGTTCGCCCTGACTGAAGAAAATCTCCTCACTGATGCTTCAAGTATTTCCAGTTGTTCTTCCAGGACTTTTAAAAACTGGTCTTCATGAATTTATTTGTTTCTGTTATGTTTTGTTACAAGAGGAAGCACTTTTAATATCAAACCAAACCCACTTCTTCGTAGCTTTATTTTAGTTCTTAGTCTCAATGAAAGGACTCATTTTAATGTATTCATGTTGAATGTCTGGAACAGTTTGCACTCCTCCAGTTTGTATAATCAACTGCCTGCATGTCGCTCAGAGACCCTGCAGGCCTTCAACCAGAGCACATGTACGCAGAGGCCAGCCTGGACTGAGCTCTGGTCCAGCTTCATCTGTGCTCAAAGAACTGACAAAACTGCTCTATAAGTGTGAAATTCCAGATTACAGAGCCCGAGTGGTGAGGTGTCATAATGCTGGGGGGCTGTGTTGTCATCCTGAGGCGGTTTCATCAACTCAAAACAGAACGATTCTGCCGGTGGTGACCAGATGACAATGAAACGAGCAGTACGTCTTACACTTCCTGAACCTGAGCTGTATCATAGGGCCAGGTATCACCACGAATTTCCTGATTCCATTTGACCCACAGCAGTGTAATGCCAGTTTTTCATGAATATTAAAGACGTTCTCAGATAACTTTTTTATATATATAAAACCTGTTTACATGAGCATCAAAATATCTGGGAGTAATTATCTGATCTGACGCGTCTGCTTGCACTTCTAAATGACCATATTCGACAGATCATTGGGGAGATCAGTCTTAGCGTTAGCTGCTAATATCAGAGCCTACTGTCTTAGCGTTAGCTGCTAATATCAGAGCCTACTGTCTTAGTGTTAGCTGCTAATATCAGAGCCTACTGTCTTAGTGTTAGCTGCTAACGTAAGAGCCAATGGTCTTAGTGTTACCTGCTTACGTGAGAGGTAATTAGCTAAATAGTTATCAGGTGAATGTACTCCAGTGCTGAGTGAAAACATCTACATGTGGCATCATCTCAGAAAGAGAAGCTGGTTTTGGGCATATAGGTGCCTTATCAGAGCTGTAAACATAATTCACAAAAAAAAAACATTTATTCTGATTAAGTTTCTAATAGTTTTACAGCCCTAAATTTAGAATTTTTATCATCTGGTGTCCAGAGACAAAGTTATTACAAGTGGTATTTTAAAAATCTGAATGTGGCATCATCTCTGAGAGAGAAGCTGATTGGGCGGAAGTGACATAGGAAACCTTGCAGCACTGTTGTCATCAGAAAAGGAAATAAAAAAATCTGTCTCTAAGTTTTACGAATTGATATCAGATTTATTCAGAGTTTATTCTTTTTTAAACCAGCCCTGGTTTACATGTTTAAGTCGGACTTTCAGAGGGTAAATGTCTCCAGATGATCAACACTTCCACGTGTTAGCCAAAGAATTTAACTGCATGTGTAGGGCCAGTGTGACTCGTTTAGCAACCAGTAGGGGGCAGTGTAGGGACCGGTTTAACTGGATGTAAGATCACAGGGTGGACAGCAGATGAAAATGACAGTGGTTCCCAACCTGGAGATTCCTGACCCCCAAAAGGGCCCCATAGAAAACAAGGGGTCCACAAAGCTTTCACTGTACAGAACTTGTGTGATTGTTAGGATGACGTCCATGTCCACACAGAGACAGGCTGAGGTATTTCCACTTACTGACATTTCCTTTAGGTGGAACCACCATTTTGGAGTCTGAAAACCTTTGAAACCAGGTCCCAAAGTGAATAATTGGGGGTCATGAAAATCTGCTAAAAGACAATATTTTTAAAAAATGTCCTTCAAAACTTTTTTAGAAAGTTGCTTGTCAGACCAAATCACTGTTCCTCCATGTCATGCTAGCAAAGCTATGGTGGTGGTGCACCTTTGCTTTTATTCAAGAACAATTCAGGCCTCAGGAAAAGTGCATCATTTGAGGTGAGAAGCTAGCCACTATCAGAATAAAACCAAGCATTGTCTCAGCACAGGGTGGGGGGGTCAAGGTCTCTACGGCTTTTTGGCCGTCGCATGGAGTCTTCAGGGAAGACAGGTTGGGAACCACTGACCTATGATATCTGAACCCCAAATAACTGTTCTTGAATTCTAGATACCTGGTCCTGAATCCCAGAGACTTGGTCCTGAATCCTTGCTTCCTGGCCCTGCAGCAGTGTATATCCAGTAATCTAGTTATTCATTCTTTAACATGTTTCCATGGAGATCATATCCAGGTGGTTCCAGCCTG
>JBAFSZ010000015.1:813462-824202 GCA_036919955.1 Melanotaenia pygmaea
GTCATGGCCACTCGCTCGGATTCATAGCTGCCGATCGTAACAAAATAACTCCGGCCTTCTAAATAGGACCTGAACCACTTAAGAACCGCTCCAGAAAGTCCAACACAGTTTTCCAGCCTGAAAACAGGATTCTGTGTCTACAGTATCAAACGCAGCACTGAGATTCAACAGAACCAGGACTGATACTAGACCAGAACCAGGACGGATACTAGACCAGAATCAGGACTGATACAGGACCAGAAGCAGGACTCAATGGCAGCCATCTTTAGAGCCTGATACCAGAAAACTGTTAACTGTCAGTAGGAGACCAGTTTCTACTGAGGTAAAAACTGGTTTAAAAGTGGGATCATGTCCAGGGTTCATGTTGCTGGTTTCAGATACCAAACTATTTCCTGAAGGATGTTTAAATCCGCCACATTAAACCATCACATAACATGAGAATTATTTCCGGGTTTTAGACACAGACTGGCTTTCCTGTGTGACTGTGTGGAATTAATATTCTGTCTAATAGTTTTAATGTTTGTCATTCCAGATAGATGCAGCAGAAGCAAACTCATTCCCGGCCCGGTTGGATAGAAGTTCTGGGTTTCTGACCAGGAGGATCCGTTTGCCTGTTAACAGTAAACAAGGCTCGAGTTTTACTTCTGTTCTTAGCAATGATGTCAGAGAGAAAGATGGTCTGAATTTCTCAGCTCCAGGTTAGAAACCCTCAGCCTCTCTTTACAGATCTCATAGTAAACCTGCAGCTTTGTTTTCCACCACCTGTCACGTGACTGAGTTTTAGCAGCTACATTCACATGGAGCCAACACCGTGATTCAAGGCCACATATGAACCAAGCCAAACTGCAGATGTGGACCGTATTTGGACCAAACATCAGTGCTATCTGGGTCCAACAGCAACTAATTGGATCATCAGTTGTCTCAGATGCAGTAGATGAGCGGAGAAGCTAACAAGCTAACCAAACCTGCTGAATCAGATCCTCCCTCTGCTGTTTATTAGCAAAGGAGACGCTGGTGTTAGCTTTAGAGAGGCTAATGACTAGCCCAAACATGTCTGCTCTCTGGGAGGAATTACCACCCGAGTAAGATGAGTAGTTGCTTTTTCATTTACCACCATCAGCTAATCAGTTTTTCCTGCAGGTATGGATCAGATCGATACCTGGCTTCAGCTACATGTCACCAGGTTCTCAATGATCTTATATTTGGCCTTTTTGCTGCACCGTAGACACACACCTGCACCTTCACATTCTCAACTCCTGACCAGGAGGCTTAGTCGAATCCTCCTCATCTTAACTTCCTCCCGCTCCTTTAACGCTTTCCTCAGAATCAGCAACAAATTTCAATTTAGTCTCCCGGCAACATAAACCGTGTCATCAGCAGAGAAGAGCTTCCTGTTTGAGATCCTCCACCAGCTCATCGACTTGCTGCCTCAGAGTCAGATCAGCAGATGGTGGCAGGCAGCAGGGAGCCGAGCACACTCACATGCACGCACACACGTGCACACTGTTTTTTGCCATGCGTTAAATATGGAAGGTGGCATATGTGAAGGTGGAAGTCAGAGAAAACAACATTCACATGAAGCGACTCAATCCCAAAACTACAAACCTACACCCACACCCACACCGGGGGGGTCGAGGATGCTAGGGGGGCGCTGCCTGTTAGGAGGCAACAACAAGGTGGTGAGGACACATGGAGGGAACTTCCTGTCTCCTAGGAAGAAAACACAAAGGCAGCAAGGGAGTAAGAAATAAATAAAGGGAAATTAAAAGGTAGTGAGGATGCAGAAATAGAATTAAGGAAGTAAAGAAGGTAGCAAGGATATGAAAGAAGTGGTGATGAGGAGGTAAAGACGTGGGTAAGATGCTGGACATGGTGGCGAGGGAGCCGGAAAAGTGGTATGTAAAGCAAATAAGAGAGGAAGGCATAAGGGGGTAAACAAGTAATGAAGGATGCAAAGAAGGAATGAAGGTGGTAAAAACAGGAAAAGGAAGCGAGGACATTAAGGGAGCTTGCCGCCTTTTAGATCCTCAGCTTTGGTCTCCACTTCAGGTTTTTGTTCACTCATTCACACACGTACGCACACACATGCACACATGTGTGCTCTCACTGTGAAGGCAGTGAGGAGGTGAAGATGTCTCCTTGTTCTCAGCTGAGGACACTCGCTCTATTAACACATTAACACATGCTCGCTTGCCCCATCTCACTCTCTGTCACTTCCTGTCTGACACCTCATCTTTGCGTCACAATAAAACCCCCTCTGTGTGTGTGTGTGCAGTACCTTTACAGGTAAATGTTGTGGGTCGGTGTGTGTTCAGCTCTCATGTTTCTGTTAGCTTCTCTCTCTCTTCCGTCTCTCGTCGGGTCTATCACCCACTTCCTGCTCCACTCTCTCTTTCTGTACTCTGCCTATGTCCCTCGCCCTCTGATAAGTCTGGTCAGAGTTCAGTGTGTTTATGCAAACAGGTGAGTAACATGTACCTAACACCTGCTCTGATTGGCTAAGATACCTGTCAGTCGAGACAAACACACTACAGCTGGATGGTAGTTAGAAAGCACAGCCACTCACATACACACACACTCTGTATGTAAGGTCCTACGAGTAGGGTCCTCGTAGGAAGCAGAAAAGATTTGCTTTAGGAAGGAAGAGAAGGAGCCAAAGAGTCTCCTAGGAAGGAAACAAGTGGATTGAAACTTCGTCCTTATGACATAATGAAATGTTGAGGAGGTTAGAGATCGAATGTGGTTCATATGCAGGTCAGGTGGATGTCAGGTGATGTGGGTCAGATCCAGTTCAGGTGATGCTGGTCAGATGTGGGTCAGATCCGGTTCAGGTTAATGCGGGTCAGATGTGGGTCAGATCCGGTTCAGGTAATGTGGGTCAGATATGGGTCAGATGTGGGTCAGATCCAGTTCAGGTGATGCGGGTCAGATATGGGTCAGATGTGGGTCAGATCCGGTTCAGGTAAGGCGGGTCAGATATGGGTCAGATGTGGGTCAGGTGTGGGTCAGATGTGGGTCAGATCCGGTTCAGGTAATAAGGGTCAGATGTGGGTCAGATCCGGTTCAGGTGATGTGGGTCAGATGCGGGTCAGATGTGGATCAGGTGTGGGTCAGATGTGGGTCAGATCCGGTTCAGGTAATAAGGGTCAGATGTGGGTCAGATCCGGTTCAGGTGATGTGGGTCAGATGCGGGTCAGATGTGGGTCAGATCCGGTTCAGGTGATGCGGGTCAGATGTGGGTCAGGTGTGGGTCAGGTGTGGGTCAGATGTGGGTCAGATCCGGTTCAGGTAATGCGGGTCAGATGTGGGTCAGATCCGGTTCAGGTGATGTGAGTCAGATGTGGGACAGATCCGGTTCAGGTAATTTGGGTCAGATATGGGTCAGGTAATGTGGGTCAGATGTGGGTCAGATCCGGTTCAGGTGATGTGGGTCAGATGTGGGTCAGATGTGGGTCAGATGTGGGTCAGATGTGGGTCAGATCCGGTTCAGGTGATGTGGGTCAGAAGTGGGTCAGATGGTTAGGTTTGTGTAACCCAGTTTCCTTGGACATTTCAGATTCTCTAACAGGCTGCAGATCTTCAGCCTCTCAGTTCTGAACTGGTTTTGGTGTTCAGTAGTAACGAGACTCAGCCGAAGATTTTTCTGAACATCTGAAAACAGGAAGAAAGTGGATTTATTTCATATGGAAACAGCTGATACAGAGATGATGTCACAGTTTGGTAACGTGATGTCACCCTCTGCTGGCTGATGGGTAAACGTCTCCGTGTGTGGTCTAGCAGCTTCATCGCAGCAACATAAAACCATGAAAGTGTGCAGTCCCATGTAGATGTGGTAAAGACTCCATATCACGTTTGTAAGGAATGAAGATGAGACGACCACACGTCATTTTACCTCAAACCTGAAACCTGAACAGAACCAGACCCTCAAAACACCAAACAGACTGAGGTTCTTCAGCTCTTCTCCTCCATTAGCAGCCGGCAAACCAATAAGTCGACTAACTGCACGGTAAAATAAAATGAGCGTGATGACTTTCATTCGCTGTCACAGACTCGTCAGGTGATTCTTCTGATGTCTGATGACACAAACCAGCTGCAGAAACATTTTTTTCCAGAAAATCATTGGATTCCTGGACAGAAACATTCATTTTGTAATTTTATTCATTTAATGTTTCCATCAGGTCTGGTTTTGGTTCTCATGAGTTCACTTCCTGTTGCCTTCACTGACCGTCTGTTCCTGCTGCCTTCACTGACCGTCTGTTCCTGCTGCCTTCACTGACCGTCTGTTCCTGCTGCCTTCACTGAACTGCTCCCTGTGGGAATGGTTTTAATTTGATGGCATGTTCAGGAGGAACGTTTGTGTTTGGTCACATGATTATTAATCTGTCACCAGCTGGTTAAACATTCACATTTCCAGCTCTCACCTCACACACCTGTTGCTGACTTCCTGTTTACCTGGCCAAGGTTGCAGCCTTCCAACCAGTAGAATGGGTTCGGATTTTTTCCAGGTTGCCTCAGTCGGGAAAATCAGATCTGGTTTAACCTGTAGAACCGAACCACAGAACCTTCAGACTCAGGTTCAACAGACCTGAACCTTTCCTGGATCTTTGGAGACTTAAAGTCACCATAAAGTCTTTCTGTTTAGCTTTTCATCATCTTCATCATCGTTTTTAAAACGAGCTGGACTGCTCCACCCCAACAAAAATCCACAGGAATGTAGTCATGTGTTACCATGACAACAGGTATTAAACAGAGCTATGGGGGGTCTCCAGAGGGGGGCAGCAGAGGCTGCACTGCTGCTGGTTATGATTCAGTAGAAGAAGAAATTATTCTAACAGAGGAAGATGGAGAGAAATCTTCTTCAGGGATTTCTCTCAGCTCTAGGAAGAGTCCAGTTAGTCACAGACTCAGGAAACATTTAAATCCTCTTCAGATTCTGGAGGTCATTACTGTTGGATTTCACCAGGGGGTGCATTAGAAAACCGGGACCAGACAGAGATGCTGAACATAGAGAAGGTCCGTGATTGGCTCATTTTTCTATCCTAGACAGTTTACCGGAACCTAAAGCAGAGCCCTCGGTTACCCAGAGTGTCCCAGGTTACTGGAGACGTTCAGTAGGTCCAAACCCCGGATCAGACGGCGTTCGTCACCAAAGCGTTCCATCTGTTTTCAGAGCAACAACATCGGTTTTTCTTTAAACGGATTTGGTCTTTGTGGACGTAGATTATAGATCTGGTGCTTTTACCTCATGGCCTCCCAGCTTTTCGGTTTAGTTTAAGTAGATGTGCTCACGGTCTTATTTATTTATTTCAGTGTACTCATCATGTGCATTGTCATTCATAGAAGACGTAGGTTAGTGGAAACGTATTAAAATGACACAACAAACACACACAGTTTCTTATTCCTGCAGCTACATTAAATCCTGCCGACGTTACAAACCGCCTCTTCCTCCGTTCAGGAATCCGGACGTTGGGAAGCTCCTCTCAGAGGCTGGAGCATCCAAACGCTGCACGGTTCATCATGATTCTTTCCATGTCTGTAAAACTTTATATAACCATTACATATAGTAGAAAACCACAGAGGGGTGAGCTGTTATTATCCACAGCCTGCCGGCTTCTCTCCATTAAAGTTTATTTAAACTCTTTAAATATTATTAAAACGGCTTTTTCCCTTTTTGCTTTCTATGTTCCACCAATAACTGACAAATAATCACCTGAATTTATTCCTAATTAACTTATATTTCACCGATTCCCTGTTCATCTCTATTCACTCACTATCACTCTTTTATCTTCATCTACTACTCTTCATCACGCTTGACTTATCTGGTAAACCCTGGACCTCGGGGGCCTGCAGGGCCGCAGTCCATGAGGACCAGGACTGAGAAACACGGTCTTATGTCATTAAAAAGGTTTTCCTTCTTTTCTTCTTCAACAACATGAACATTCAAAGGCTTTACAAAGACATTAAAACATGAGAATATATGAAGCCTAATTTAAAATAAAAAACAAAACAAAAGGGAAGAACATAAAATAAGAAGGATCAAGTTAAAAAAATCCAGCTTTAGAGCCAGTTTTAAATACAAAGCAGTGAAATGAGAGTCCTCTCTGAAGGGACCTCCGTGTTGTCTGCATCGTGTCTTTACGTCCATCCTGCTGGGAAATAAGCCCTACAAGCTGATCTTTAACCTTACAAAGTGGATTATGAGGACGGTTATCAGTAAGAAACATAGAGGCTAATGAGGAGCATCGTGTCTGTCTGCTAGCTTGTTGGTTGAGATGAATATTTCCCTCCAAAATGTATGAAATTATTGTGGTTCCACTTATTTAATCTGTTATCAAACATGACTTGATGCTAACTTAAATCAACATTAACATAAAGATGCGTCCAGTGTTTCTTAGTTCGGGCCCATCCGTCTGTTCCGGCTTCGTTTGGAGGCTCCATGACCCACGTGGCTGCTTTTACAGCCAAGTCAACGGAGGTCGAGGGCTCTGACCTAAACCAGGCACACCGAGTCTGGTCTTCCATCATTTCCCACCATCCACCCCGCGGCTTTCCTCTGGTCCCTCCACTGCCCCCTACAGGTTTCCCTCCTCCAGGCCCACATCCTGCCATTTTTACATGCTGCAACACCTGGATCAGATTAAAAGATGAGATTAGATTAGATTAGATCAGACTTAATTATCTCACAGCGGAGAAATTCACTTGTTACAGCAGCTCTTGTTATAGGCTCTCCGACTAGCTGTCGGCTGCTCCTGAGCCATCAGTCTGAGTCAGGTGTGTTGGAGCAGGAAAACATGGAAGTCTGCCGGACACTGGGCCTGGAGGACCGGATGCTGGAGATCCATGGCCAGAATTTCCATGATGAAGACGAGCTGACCCTGAAGTAAAAACCAGCCCAGGTTGTTTTGTTTTCCTCAACACCTCATAACTTTTTAGCTGTGACGTCATCGCTCAGCGTAACAGCTGGAGCTCAGAGAAACCCGCGCACCTGAATGCACCACCTCCTCTAAAGCAGCCCTCCCCTCTCTCGACCTCCTCCTCCTTTACTCCTCCTCCTCTCCTTCATCACCCTGAACAGTAAATCACCTGCTCGTCTTCCTCAGTGTACTCTTCATCACACTGTAACCAGCTCCTCCTCCTCCTCTTCCTCCTGCCAGTCATGACAAACGGTCACAGCAGACAAAGAGTGGCTTCTGGCTGGACACCATGTAAACACACACGTACAGAGACGCGCGCGCGCCTGGTGTAACCCCGTCCCCTCCGCCTGATGCAGCTCCTTCACGCGCTGTTGGTGGAGGAGACCGCGTCTCCACCACCTCTCAGCCCGGGCTGCATGTGTCGGCTGGGAATTTGCTGACCGCGCCGTTTCTACCTGCAGGAGAACCGCAGCGCACGCGCGCAACGAGCCATGGCGGTTAGATGAAAAGCAAAAGTGTGCGTTACCTTCATAATTCCTGCCGCGTGCCGTCCGGATGTGGCAGCCCTGCGCGCGACGCGTCTCCTGTCCGCGGTGAATCCTCTCCGGGCATCCAGCGTATCGATCCTCTCTCCGTTGCTGCTGCTGCGGCGCGCGCGCGGCGTACATGCGCCAGCGTGTGCAATGAGGCGCGTGAGCGACGGGGACAGTGCGTGATTGTCCACTGCAGGTATATAAAAAAGTAAAGCACTGAAAGGTAGAAGACCACACACACACACACACACACACACACACACACATACACTAGGAGCGTGCGCGCCTGTTCATACGAGTATGTTTTCTTTTTTCTGCACTAAAATGTAGGCGCGTGTGCGCGTGTGATGCCTGCAGGTACAGCAGCAGCTTAATGGAGCTTTACTAGAGAGTGAGAGAGCACTGATGAGTGAAGGTCTCTCCACCATCTCGCTCTCTGTACAGGCAGAATGAGGCTGACGAAGGATGCGCGCGTGCGTGTTACACTGTGTGTGAGCTGGTGGGGGGCAGAAAGGAAAAGGGAAGTGAAAGAGAGCTCCACCTTCAGGGGGCGGAGTCTGTGTGATGATGAGGAGGGTATTCGGGGTGAATAGCTGGTTGTTTCTGCTGCAGCAGCGTCGCGGCTCGTCGCCTTGGAAACGGAAAACAATCTGCTGTCTCTCTGCTTTCACTTCCGTTGGACGCGGTCCCGGTTCTGGATGTCAGAACTCCAGCTGCATTCAGACCAGAAAGAAGTTCAGGTCCTGTGAGGTCCAGAGCTGATACGGTTCACTGTTTATTTATTTAATTCTATTTTTCAGCCGCAAAGACAGTTCTAATTCCCAGCTAATGGTGATGATGATGATGATGACGTCCATCCAGTGTACTGATCTACAGGTAACCTCACCTGGCCAAATGTGGGCATGGTGAGCTGCTGTGAGATGATCTTTACTCACAATATTTCTTACTGGACTGTAAAATAAACAAGACGTCCTGACGGTACCTGATAGTACCTAATAGTATCTGATAGTACCTGGATAGTACCTGATAGTACCTGGATCGTACCTAATAGTACCTGATAGTACCTAATAGTATCTGATAGTACCTGATAGTACCTAATAGTATCTGATAGTACCTGGATAGTACCTAATAGTATCTGATAGTACCTAATAGTATCTGATAGTACCTGATAGTACCTAATAGTATCTGATAGTACCTGGATCGTACCTAATAGTGTCTGATAGTACCTCATAGTATCTGATAGTACCTGGATCGTACCTAATAGTATCTGATAGTACCTGATAGTACCTAAACCCAGACTTCCCTCTCCCCGGCCACATTCACCAGCTCATCCGGAGGGATCCTGAGGCGTTCCCAGGCCAGCCGAGAGATGTAGTCCGTCCAGCATGTCCTGGGTCTTCCCAGGGGCCTCTTTCCGGTGGGACGTGCCCAGAACACCTCACCAGGGAGCACCCAGGAGGCATCCTAACCAGATGGCAGAGCCACCTCATCTGGCTTCTCTCGATGTGGAGGAGAAGTGACTTTATCACCGAGCTTCTCACCCTATCTCTAAGGCAGAGCCCGGCCACCCTGCGGAGGAAACTCATTTCGGCTTCTTGTATTCGTGATCTTGTTCTTTCGGTCATTACCCACAGCTCGTGGCCATAGGTGAGGGTAGGAACGTAGATCAGCCGAGAGTTTTGCCTTTTGGCTCAGTTCCTTCTTCACCACGACAGACCGATGCAGAGTCCACATCACTGCAGACGCCGCACCGATCCACCTGTCCATCTCCAGCTCCATCCTTCCCTCACTCCTGAACAAGACCCTGAGTTACGTGAACTCCTCCACTCGGGGCAGGACCCTATTGCAGACCTGGAGAGAGCACTCCACCCTTTTCTGGCTGAAGACCATGATTGGATTTGGAGGTGATGATTCTCATCCCAGCCGCTTCACACTCGGCTGCGAATAGCTCCAGTGAGATCTGAAGATCACGGCCCAAGTTGGGGGCACTGAACATGCCCACACCTGCTCGGCGCCTCTCACCGGGAGCAACTCCAGAATGGAAGAGGGTCCAGCTCCTCTTAAGGATAGTGGTTCCAGAGCCCAAGCCGTGTGTCGAGGTTAGTCCAGCTATATCCAGCCGGAACCGCTCAACCTCGCACACCAGATCAGGCTCCTTTTCGCCAGAGAGGTGACGTTCTACGTCCCTAGAGCTAGCAGCGAAGGATCAGACTGCCAACCGACCCCTATGGCCCCTCCTGCAGGTGGTGAGCCCACGGGAGTTTTTAGTCATTTTACTGTAAACAATTACAGTAATAAATAAATAAAACAGAGATTTTGTTTCTACTGATCTACACTGACATCCAGCTGATCCACGTCTTGTTGACCAGCCAATCACATGGCAGCATGTAGTCGCGTTGACATGGTGTGGACGACTTGAACGTGGCACGGGTGTTGGTCTGAGTACTTCACAAACTGCTGATCTACTGGGAGGATGGAAGTTGAAGGTTTGATCAGATCCAGTCCAGATGTGTTAATAAGGGGAAACTTGCTTAACCAGTCTGGTGGGGATGAGGAAGGTTTGATGAAGCCGGTATTCTGGTTAACTCAGAGCTGGACAGGACAGGAACGGTCCAATCAGAAAGCAGCTTCTACAGACGTCTCTACAGCTGCTGTGGATGAGACATTTTTTCCAGATCAGACATATTTTTACAAAGAAAATATTTATTTTAAAAATAAAGTTTAAAGGAAGGAAAACTTAAGAACCCCCCCCCCCATCAGTTTACATACAATAACAGAAAATACACACATATTTACTGTTAATGATTACATTCACATGATTCATGATGTTTAATCACATTTGTCTTAAATATTTTTTACAATCTTTTAGCTCCGAGTCGAATTTCTTCAGCCTGACACATCCAAACATATTGTATCCTCTACGACGGAAACGAGCTCAAACATATCGTATCCTCTACGACGGAAACGAGCTCAAACATGTCGTATCCTCTACGACGGAAATGAGCTCAAACATGTCGTATCCTCTACGACGGAAACGAGCTCAAACATGTCGTATCCTCTACGGTGGAAACAAGCTCAAACATATCGTATCTTCTACGACGGAAACGAGCTCAAACATGTCGTATCCTCTACGACGGAAACAAGCTCAAACATATCGTATCTTCTACGGTGGAAACAAGCTCAAACATATCGTATCCTCTACGACGGAAACAAGCTCAAACATATTGTATCCTCTACGACGGAAACAAGCTCAAACATATCGTATCTTCTACGGTGGAAACAAGCTCAAACAT
>JBAFSZ010000015.1:953691-963873 GCA_036919955.1 Melanotaenia pygmaea
GTAGCTGGTTGGTTGCTGGTTGGTAGCTTGTTGGTAGCTGGTTGGTTGCTGGTTGGTAGCTTGTTGATAGCTGGTTGGTAGCTGGTTGATAGCTTGTTGGTAGCTGGTTGGTAGCTTGTTGGTAGCTGGTTGGTTGCTGGTTGGTAGCTTGTTGATAGCTTGTTAGTAGCTTGTTGGTAGCTGGTTGGTAGCTTGTTGGTAGCTGGTTGGTAGCTGGTTGATAGCTGGTTGGCAGCTTGTTGGTAGCTGGTTGGTTGCTGGTTGGTAGCTTGTTGGTAACTGATTGATAGCTGTTGATAGCTTGTTGGTAGCTGGTTGATAGCTTGTTGGTAGCTGGTTGATAGCTTGTTGGTAGCTGGTTGGTAGCTGGTTGGTAGCTTGTTGGTAGTTGGTTGATAGCTGGTTGATAGCTGGTTGGTAGCTTGTTGGTAGCTTGTTGGTAGCTTGTTGGTAGCTGGTTGGTAGCTTGTTGGTAGCTTGTTGGTAGCTGGTTGATAGCTGGTTGGTAGCTTGTTGGTAGCTGGTTGATAGCTGGTTGGTAGCTATTTGGTAGCTTGTTGGTAGCTGGTTGGTAGCTTGTTGGTAGCTGGTTGATAGCTGGTTGGTAGCTATTTGGTAGCTTGTTGATAGCTGGTTGGTAGCTTGTTGGTAGCTGGTTGATAGCTGGTTGGTAGCTATTTGGTAGCTTGTTGGTAGCTGGTTGGTAGCTTGTTGGTAGCTGGTTGATAGCTTGTTGGTAGCTGGTTAATAATTGACTGAATGATTGTAAATAAAAGTGTGAAGTTAACCCACCTAACTGGATCTGTGTGTCTCAGCTGATCAGGTGTACGGAGATCAAGACATGCATGAAGTGGTGCGGAAACACTGTATGGATTACCTGGTGAGTTTCGTTACATTGATCACATGACTCTCGTCTCAGCCAATCAGCTGTGAGCTCACTATGTTTGTTAATTAAGTTTGTTTGGGTCTCCAGATGAAGAATGCCGATTATTTCTCCAACTACGTGACAGAAGACTTCACCACATACATTAACAGGAAGAGGAAAAACAATTGCCATGGCAACCACATTGAGATGCAGGCCATGGCCGAGATGTACAACAGACCTGTGGAGGTGTACCAGTACAGCACAGGTGAGTCAGTCTGTCCATCTGATCCGCAGTCAGCCAGTCACATTCCTTCAGCCTGACCCCGCCCCCTCTTCCTGCAGAGCCAATCAATACGTTCCACGGCATCCACCAAAACAACGATGAGCCAATCAGAGTGAGCTACCATCGCAACATCCACTATAACTCTGTAGTGAATCCTAACAAGGCCACAATCGGGGTCGGACTGGGTCTTCCCGCCTTCAAACCCGGGGTACGAGAACCAGAACCAGAACAAACACAATTACGGCTGTGTGTGTGTTATCTCAGCATGTGTGTGTGTTATCTTCCTCCCAGTACGCAGACCAGTCTCTGATGAAGTCTGCCATCAAGACATCTGAGGAGTCGTGGATCGAGCAGCAGATGTTGGAGGACAAGAAGAGGGCGACGGACTGGGAGGCCACGAACGAGGCCATTGAGGAGCAGGTGGCCCGGGAGTCCTACCTGCAGTGGCTGCAGGACCAGGAGAAGCAGGCTCGGCAGGTAGGGACCTGGGACGGAACCTGGGGAAGGACCCGGGGTGGGCTGGACCTTCAGATCTGAACACAAACAGTTTCTGAACCAGTGCTGCAACCGTTTTGTATTTTCCTCTCTAAGAACACCAGAATGGTGAAGCCACAACATTGCTGAGCCCTCTAAAGGGCTTAGTTCATCACCTTTTTACACTTTTTGGGTTTGCAGGTTTGATTTAAACGGAATGCAATGATTCCTAAAGTTTATCAGTTTCAAAATCACCTCAAATTTTCCATGAAGTGGTAAAATGTCTCAGTTCCATCATCAGACATGTCGTTTATGTTCTACTAGGGATCAAATATGCTTCCATGAGATTCTGCTTTTATCTATATTTTAATCAGACCTGAGTTTCACGTTGGGTTGTATTTAATTTCTCTTCTCTTAGTGATGAAGCAGGCCTATCGTTGTGGTCGTGTTCAGGTCAGCCGAGGAAACTACAAATAAACAACATCTTGTTCTCTCTTTCAGCCTCGTAAAGCCAGTGCTACTTGCAGCTCGGCCACTGCAGCAGCCTCCAGCGCGCTGGACGAATGGAGCGCCCGGTCACCGCGACATCGTGACTCCGACCCCTCTCATTCACACTCCGACCTCACAAATGCTCCGTCGACCCACAACAAGCCCCCCTCCCCCGCAGGAGCTGCCCTTATCCTGAGCAAACCGCCCTCACCCTGCGCTCCAGGTAACACCCACACACCTGAGCCACCCCAGGTTGCATCTACATTCCTGACCCACCCCCCATCCTGCACCCCAGGTAACACCTACATTCCTGACCCACCCCCCATCCTGCACCCCAGGTTACACCTACATTCCTGACCCACCCCTCATCCTGCACCCCAGGTAACACCTACATTCCTGATCCACCCCCCATCCTGCACCCCAGGTTACACCTACATTCCTGACCCACCCCTCATCCTGCACCCCAGGTTACACCTACATTCCTGACCCACCACCCATCCTGCACCCCAGGTTACACCTACATTCCTGACCCACCCCCCATCCTGCACCCCAGGTTACACCTACATTCCTGACCCACCCCGCCCTGAAATGTACTGCTGGACCTCATGGGGACTCTCTGTGGTTTCAGGTCCCAGTAATCAGAGTCGTCATCACTTGGAGTACAGAGCCATCATGCAGGAGATGTCGCCCACTGCTTTTGGTAAGAGACATGCATTTGTGTTTATGGGGGATGTGTTTTTTCTTACTTAGTTGTATTTTTTTTTCTAACCAAAAATACAAATAATCAAAGTGAACATTTAAAAGTCAAAGTTAGCTTTATTGTCAATCCAGCAGCATGAACAGGACAGAGAATTGAAATTACAGTTCTTTCAAACCTTGGTGTAATAAAAATGCAAACATATGACCCAGTAAGCAAAAGAAACAACTAGTATCAGTAAGTAAATAAAAGACGATAATAAATAGATGAGTGATGGTGTGGTTAACGTGTGTGGTCACAGAGCTTCTGGTCTGGTTAAACTGGTTAACATGTTTTAATCTACTTTGTTTTGTAATGTTTCTACTAAAGTGTGATTAAAAAAAAACGCGCTCTTCTGAGCTCGGCTGCTCATTCGCCACCGTCTTGTGCGCAATGAATTCTGGGAGAACCAGCAGCCTTCGCTTGAGGCCAAACGAAGGGCGGATTGTAGGGTGGATTCAGACAGTTCTTGGCACCATGGTGACGTATGTAGCCGATGAATTCGCACTTCGAAGTGTGCAGAGCCTGAACTGGGACACAGCTGTTCTCCGGGATGACGGCAGTGGTTTTGAGGCACGTGGGGACGACAGCCTGGCTCAGCGAGATGTTGAAGATGTCCATGAAGACATGTGTGAGCTCCCTGGTCTCTCAGCACACAACCAGGTATGTTATCAGGACCAGAAGCTTTGTGAACATCGATCCTGCTGAGTGTCCTCCTCACACTGTCCGGGGTCAACACCTGTTCGCCAGGAGGGGGCGGAGTCTTCGGTGCTGTACAAATTGGTGATCAGAGCCAGAACTGGTTGCGCCTTTGGTGATACTTGTTGATTTTAAGAATCTGACAGTGCTGCTGTGAGCCATCTTACTGGTGAGGTTTCCAAACCAGCCAACAACACAGACCCAATAAAAGATTGGTAAAAAAAAAAATCTGCGTCTTATCTAAGTTAAGTGTTTAGTCTGCGTAAAAAATAAAGTCTTTTTATGCAGATTGCAGACGTGTTGAGGTCTAAATTCAGGTATTCGTAGCGCTCTACGTTTCTACCTGTGAGCTCTGAAGGGAGCGGTTCTCCTAACGTCGATGGCCACGTCTTTTGTTTTTTGGATATTTAGCTTAAGAGAATGGTTGTCGCAGCGCTCTACAAGGTCTTCCAACACTGGTCCATAATGGACCTCTCCTTCCTGAACCAGGCTGAACTGTATTTGCGCCTACATTTGTATAGAGAACATACAATCAAGACACACTCCTGTGGTGACCCTGTTACTGGGAGAATACACCATCAGCCCTGACAGCCAACAAGTTAAAAATCACGCGTTTCACCAGTCCAGCACCAAGATTAAGATCCAACAGTAGTTTGTTAAATAAAGCGTGTGGCTGGGTCAAAATATACGCCGAGGAGAAATCTAAGCATCAAAGTCTGCTGTGAGTTTTTGTACCTTCAAGATGCTTCTACAGGCAACAGAGCTGGTAGCATCATCTGCCTCTGCTGACATATGCAGAGTGCACTGGGTCTAGCTAATTAGTCTCTCTAATTAGTTTGACCAGTCGCTCTAAGGTCTTATTGAAGTCAGGGCTACAGGCCTCAGCTAATTCAGCTCCCTTGGTGACTTAACCTTAGCCTCGGGTACTGTAGTAGACTCTGTCCATGGCTTTGGGACCGGTGCTGAAAATGCGACGGGTATCTGCACAGAGTCAGAAGTTTAGCAGGGATCCCGTCGGGTTCTTTCTGGCATTACGTTAAAGGAACAGGGATCTACCAGCAGGTTGGCAGGGATCTTTAGTAAAATCATGTTCAGCATTAAAACGTAAGAAGACGTCATTCAAAGCATTTGTCCTGAGTTTGAGTGGAACCAGGATTCTGCTCATCTTTGCCTGTCAGGCCTTCGTGGCAGCCCACTCTTCCTTCAGTTCATCGCTGTGAAACTTCTCCTCTATTTTACTTTTGTACTGTAGTTTTGCCACTTTAGTTTCATACCTGACTCTGTTTTTAGCGCCTATCCCGTCCTTGCTTTGTGCATCCTTTACAGCTTTGTTTAACCAGGGTTTGTTATTTGGAAACACCTTGACCTGTTTTGTGGGGATGGCTCTTATTTCAAATAAGAAATATTAGATGAAATCACTTCAGTGTTTGAAAACGTCCCATTCGGTGCACTTCAGTGCTTCCCTTAGTTCTTTAACAGCATCCCCAGGCAGCTTTTCACAGTTGAGAAGCTATTTTCCCTCTTGTAAGATGTAACATTCAGGTTGGGATAAGCAGTATGATCCTCTGATCAGAGGAGCCGGGAGGGGGTAGAGCTTTGAACGTAAAGGCATCTTTCACTGTGCTGCAGCACAAGTCAATAGTTCTATTAAGTCCGGTGGTGCAGGTACTGATGGTCATGAAAGCTCATCGGTCTCAGATTACAGTGAATAAATCACCAAGGACAAAGCAAGGAGCATCCGGAGAGTGGGATGGGGGCTCTGTGTTACTTCTTGTATGGTTTTACAGCAGTTTTTGTGTTGTGTTGGCTGGGATGTATGCATACAACATAATACAGCACAAAGACAGACATCAGCTCATCAGGCTCTCTGCCAGTGACGTGTTTGCACCACCGCTCATCAGCGTAGAGGCAGACCCCACGCCCTTCGGATTCCCCTGTGACGTTAACATCGCTGTTGAGCCTCACCGGCGCTCCTAAACTGGTGAGTTATGTCGGTGTCCAGATCTTCAGGAGTGGGCCATGTTTCTGAGAGAGCCACATAATGCTTCTCTGAATGTCGAAATCCCGGTGATGGAGCGGGCCTCCGGAGCAGACCGAGGTCCGGGCCAGGGGTCGGTGATGGAGCGGGCCTCCGGAGCAGACCGAGGTCCGGGCCAGGGGTCGGTGATGGAGCGGGCCTCCGGAGCAAGACCGAGGTCCGGGCCAGGGGTCGGTGATGGAGCGGGCCTCCGGAGTAGAGGTCCGGGCTGGGGTTCAGTGATGGAGCGGGCCTCTGGAGTAGAGGTCCGGGCTGGGGGTCAGTGATGGAGCGGGCCTCTGGAGTAGAGGTCCGGGCTGGGGGTCAGTGATGGAGCGGGCCTCCGGAGCAGACCGAGGTCCGGGCCGGGGGTCGGTGTTGGAGCGGGCTTCTGGAGTAGAAGTCCGGGCCAGGGGTCGGTGATGGAGTGGGCCTCTGGAGCAGAGGTCCAGGCCGGGGGTCGGTGCAGACTGCGGTCTTGTCGCTGTTCTACATGCGCGGAGTTTAATAAGTGGTCGTGTCCACATTAAGCAGAAGCTCAGGACTGTTCTTCTGAAGATGGGCAGACGTCATGATGGACGTCAGTGATTCAAAGACGTACAAAAACACTGCGACACATGAGGAAAAACAGAAAATCGTTTTGTTCAGAGAGCGAAGCAGCAACGTCTGCCATGCTGCTACTTACATACCTTTACCACACAAAACCAAAGTTTTCAAAGTTCAAAATATTACAGGACGAAGTGAAATACTAAATCTGGTTAAATCGGGCTCCAGTGCTGTTGGTGTTAAAACACATTTTACGTGTACATTCTGCAAATATTCTGTTTCTGTCATTATACTACTAACACTGGTCCTAAAGCTTCAGATCAACCTCCACAACAGTTACATCAGAACATCCGTCTCCAGTGGGAGAAGTTTGCTTTGATTCTTCCAGTTTTTACGTAAATCACAAAAAAACTGTGATTTTTGGACCCAGTGAAACGAAGAGGGTTTTGACTGAGCCCCGAACATATTTTCACATAGAAGCATGACTCAAATTTTAAACGGCGATATAAAAACTTGATATTTTTATGGTTTTGCAGAATCGTAGGTTTGGTTTAACTGAATCTGCTCCACCCGAGACACACACTCAGTTTTACAAACAACCCCCAGTTTTTCCTGTCAGAGTGTCGGCGTTCGTCCGGCTGCCATCAGGTGGAAGCAGCATAACCTTCCACCTCACACTTTTCTGCCACATGGCCTCAGAGCGCAGGCTTCATTTACACACGTGGACAAAAGTGTTGGTTCAGTTAATGAAAGAAAAACTCATAAAGGTCACAGAAATAACTTGAATCTGAATCTGAAAGTAATAAATAAGATGGAATAATATTATTTTCAGTCTTTTCTAGGAATACCATCACTTTTTTCCAGGCGTGGATGAGTTTATTTTTTAAATAATTCTGTTGAAACATGGTTAAAAAGAAACGTCTGACTTTCACTGGTTAAATTTCATAGAATTTTTATTTATTATTACTTTTGTCAGATTCCAGTTTTTTCTGTGAACATTGAGTTTTTCTTTCATTAACTGAACCAACACTTTTGTCCGCGTTTGTTTTTCTTTAGATTTTTTCGCAGCTTGTGTCTTAAACTCAGGAGGTGTTTCTAACTTGTCGTAAAGACGACATAGAAGAGCGTAGCATGATGAAACGTACATGTTCAGCCGAGCAGTGGTTCTGAGCCATTCAGCAGACAGAGATGTCTGTCGTCGTAGCAACAGCGTTTCAGAGGAGGAGGATTTAACAATCAGCTTTTGTTGGTTCATGATGGCTGTCAGTGATTCCTTTGGGGGGATTTAGCATTTAAATACAGACGCCTGTGTTGTTTTAAGCAGATATATGTTCATATGCAGGAGGTATACATACATCCCAGTGGGCAGCAGCTGCACTTATCAGAAATTCTTAGGAATTTTTTGTAGTTATTCTTTTGGCTTTCTTCTGAATTTGCACTGCTTGGGAGTGAACTAAGCAAACATGTAGCAGCCTAACGGAAATCTAGTTATTTAACTCAAACTGATGTAGCGAGAAGCTTCTCAAGTCTTAAAAAACCATGAGGAAAGACACATCTGTGGTCGTAGAGAAGATCTAGTCTGTCTCAGAAGGGTCAGATCTTTGGCATCAAGCAGGGAAAACATCTCAGGAGAAGCAGAAGCTACTAGAACTGCATTCAGAACTGTCATCATCAGCCATCATTAAATCTGGAAGGATGGTGGGAACCATCGTCTTCCAGGAAGAAACGTGGTCAGAACAACATCCTGAATGATGGTGATTTAACGTTTGGTGGAACCAGACGGAAGAAAAACAGCAGTAGAACTCAGGACCATGTTTAATAGTGAAAGTTAGAACGTTTCCACATGAACAATGTGAAGGAACTCAAAGGACTGAACAGCTGTGGAACCAGAAGAAAACCACTAACCAGTGATGCTAACCGGAGAAAAAGGCTTCAGGTTGCTGGGAGCATAAAGACTGGACTCTGGAGCTGTGGAATAGTCTGGAACTAAAACTCAGAGTTTCCCATTAGACTCAGGATTAGTTGGACCTGCTGAGAAGTTCAGGTCCTCGCAGGGTCTGCAGCCGTCAGTCATTTGTGTTGTTTACAGTCAAACCTCATTCCGAGTCAACAGGAAGCAGCAGAGCAGATCTGTGTGTATCTGAGGTTTTCACAGGGTGGCTTTCAACACACACATTTTCTTTTATCTCATTCTATGAGCACAGTGTTAACGCGCCACCAATGAACGCACCACATAGAGACAAATCCTCATCGAGCTTTCAAAACGGCTTCACTGATGCGTTCATGTCAGCGCTTGATTCTACTTCCTGTTTTTCTGCTTCCTGTCTGTGTTGGTGGTTGTTTGAGCCTGGTCCAGTTTGGGTTTGTAGCAGAGATCAGCCCAGGATCAAAAACGCAGGACCAGAAGTACCGGATGTAACTCGCCCCCCCACGCCCAGCCGACCTCGCCCCGGGTTGGTGGTCAGAGCCACTTTATGCCAACATGAAACATGTCCAGTGGAAACGAAGAGAAGCTAAAGCGCGCCATAGCTACGTCATGTCGTGTTGGCTAACTTCCTCTTTGTGCACTGGCCGTCGGAGCTGCCGCTGCAGCCGAGGACACGACTCATGAAAAGTTTAAACCATAAAATATTTGTCAGAAATTAAAGAAACGTCGACCACAGCTGATCTGCTGTTGACAAACTGTTGGTTCCCCCAAACATGGTGGACCAGTCCTGATCTGAATAAATGTTAGCGCTGAAAGCTAGCCTGCAGCCAGATGGGACTCGGGTTAATCTGTGTGTGTTTCAGGTCTGACGGACTGGGAGGACGATGAGATCCTGGCCTCGGTTCTGGCCGTCTCCCAGCAGGAGTATCTGGACAGCATCAAACACCAGAGCTCCTCCTCCGCCGCCATGCACCGAGAGAGGGAGCCTTCGCCTGACAGCAGCTGATCCCGGCGACACACACATAACACACACAGTGACATGCTGACACCCCCTCACTCTGCCCACCGACGGAGCTCAAACAGGGAAAAAATAAAACATCCAACAGAATTCACCTTTTTCTTTCATCGTCACCTTCCTCCTCCCTTCTTCCTGTCTCACTTCCTCTTCCTTCTGCTTCCTGGTTACCTCTCAGCTCGGTCTTAAAGCTGATCTGGGATCAGTTGTCATTATTTAAGCATTTCATTGGCAGCTTCCAGCAGTTTGACCCTTCAGTTGTCATGATCAGGCTGCTAGCTCTGTGGCTAACAGAGCCATTGGTTTCAATGAAGAATGCTAATCAGGACTGAACCTGTGTCGGAAGCGTTAGCGCTCGTTAGCCAGCAGGCTATCACACTAAGAAGTCTTATTTTGTTTTTTGCTGCTGTTAGCTTCGCCGTCAACAGCCAAATCATTTTCTCCACACTGGCGGCCATTTTGTGTTGACACATTATCGTCTGCCAGATAAAAGCCTTCGGCCTCTCGGCCTGTAACACCTTCCTCATCCTCCTCCTCCATCACCTTCATCATCAGACTTATTTAGCTGCATGTTTAATTGACCACGGCCGATATCATAGAGAAAACACGATGAATAAAAAGGAGGGAAAATAGAGAGTTGTCATACTTATCCTCCTAATGATTGATTATTGTTGTTATTATTAATAATATAAGTTTGTTTTATTTTCTCGTTTGGGATGAAAAGTTTTTTTTTCTTGGAATAAAAAGTGGAAATTGTTTCTGAAGAAGTTTCTGATTTTCATTTTATCTTCTGACTCTTCTTCTCTGGTAAACGTACGAACTCGGAGCGGGATCCACTTCCAGGGTCGGATGAAGAGCAGAGTGAGGATGAGGAGGGTCACCGCCTTCGCCTGCAGGTTGATGAAAGAAAGCTTTTTACCTGAGCCTCTTTGTTTCCATGGAAACGAGTTAAATTCATTAGAAAAAGAGGTTGTTTCCTTTTTTCTGGATTAATGAAAATTTTACCCCCAAGAAATAAAAAAAAAATATTTTAGTCTTTTTGGTCTTTTCACTCCATCATGTCTCTACCGTGTCTCCATCATGTCTCCATCATGTCTCTACCGTGTCTCCATCATGTCTCCATCATGTCTC
>JBAFSZ010000015.1:1161387-1171811 GCA_036919955.1 Melanotaenia pygmaea
GGGAATCTGTACCACCTCTACTGTGTGCAATGCTTGTTTATATTGTTTTATTTAACTTATCTTATTGTTATTTATTGTTATATATATTGCATTCTATTTGCCTCGATTTTACTTTGTACCTGTATATATTGTATCTTGTGCTTGTCCTGCTTTACTGTTGGTGTTGTAATGCTGCTGGTACCCAAATTTCCCTGAGGAGTCTCCAAAGGGATTAATAAAGTATTTCTATTCTATTCTATTCTATTCTATTCTATTCTATTCTATTCTATAGTATTAATAGTAATGATAATAGTATTAATAATAGTAATAATAAAAGTATTAATAATAATATTAATAATAGTAATAATAATAGTATTAATATTATTAATAATAATGCTTCCTCTAAGTAGCCAGGTCCGAACTCGGATTTCTTCTTCCTTTGAGTTATTTTTATATAGATTATTATATAGATCTTTTATAATCTAATAAGAAGTTAGAGATTAATTTTAAGTGAATATCAGGTTGTTGGTGGTGAAATCAGTCAGTTTATCTGATCTGAATTTGGGCTTTTACTTTGAAAAACCAGCAGAATGAAGTCAGATATCCAGATTTTACTCATCTTTATTTTCATTAGTAATTGCTGGAAATGTCTTCCTGTGGTGGCGTTGGGCATTTTATTACCCGACCATTTCCTGCTTTTAATGACGTAAATATTAATAATAAAACTGCTCTTTTCGTGTTTATTGGAGGTGAATGAACAGGAACGAAAATCTGACCCGACGCATTCATCATGACGAGGAGGAAATGTTAGACATGAAACTTCTTTTAAAGCAGGCGAGTCTTACCGTAGGGCAGAGTGTGTGCTGGCCGGTCTCTCAGCGAGGGTGAGATGCACATCACCTGACCGTTAGCGAACACCTCTCCAGGTGTTTCGGCCAGGTCCTCAAACACGCAGGAGACGCCGCCGGACAGCGCCGGGACGTTCTGAACACGAACGATCACCTGGACAGACAGAAAAGCTCAGGTTATCGCCAAGTTATCATCCTGTTAGCGCGTTAGCATGCTAAATGTACCTCTGTTGCCGGGGAGGTGACAGACAAGTTGCTCGGGGTGACCAAGATGTCAACGCACTGGTCCAGGTGGGTGTTGAAATGCTGAGGCTCCTCCCACTTGTCACATGCTTCCTGTCTGGAGCACCTGTACGGGTGAAAGGTGGATTAAACGGCACAGGTTAACGTCAGGATTCAACCAACAGAGAAACGACACCCGATCGACACGTTTCATGCTTCATTTGCTTCATTTGCTTCATTTGCTGTTAAAACTAAAGAATGTTACAGAAAGTTTGATTTTCATTTTTCTAAAAAAAAATCACGTTAATTTTTATATTTTAAAAGATGAAATTATAATTATAATCTTATAATAATTATAATCTTATAATAATTATAATCTTATAATTATAATCGTAGAATAATTATAATCTTAGAATAAGACGAGCTACACAAAGATATTACGTTTTTTCTTTATTTAAACTAATAAATTAATTTAACAGTTGCATTTATACTTACACGTCTACTTTTTATTATTGATAAATGTAATGTTACTTCTTTTTTCCTTTATCATTAATGAAATATTTTCAGTTCAGAACATTTTAAGATTTTAAATTAAATTAATCTACTAATATATATTTAACACTTATTTAATTATTGTTGCATAAATTAATATTATCTGAAATATTATTTAAATGATTTTTTTTATTCTGACATTTTTATTTAAATTAAAATATAAATCTTTTTGTTTTCTATGAATTTTCTTTTTCCTAATATCTTCCTGAGGAGATGGTTGGTGTACGTTTACTTCTCTGAGATGGAAAAAAGATTTCTGAATATAAAACTAATCAAAATGAACTTATTTAACAAGTTACTTAATTAATGAATAAAAAAATCAGTATAATTTGAAAACTGGAAGATTCAGAACTGATGTGATTCTTTTGATTTTGCATCTAAACTGAAAATATTGATGAGAGGGTGAGTTTGGAGAGCTGTCACATTCATGGTTAAATTATTAAATAAATGCAGAAAAGAACAAATATTCTCTGAAAATAAAAATTTACAATGACATTAACACAAAATAAATTATAATAAATTTAGTATTTAGTAATTAGACCATCATATAATAATAAATTAGACATTTATTTCATGGCGGAATTCTTAATAATTCACTGATATTTATTGATTTATTAACACTTTATTTATCTGTTCAGTCACAGTTTTTTCATGAAGATTTAATGTATTATTAAAATATTTAAAAAGTAAATATTTAGTTGTACTTTTGTTGAGGGAAACTTGTACGGTGGCAGAATGAAGTCACTTTATAAAAGTTCTGTATGAGACGTTAAGGAACAGCTCGTGTTCCATTATTTGATTTAAATGAAGATGAAGATGAAGATGTTAAATTGAGATAAAAACGTCTGTTTGGCCTTAATAAAAGCTGCTTCTTCAACACCAACACATTCTTCTCGTTTTCTGCTTGTTTACAGTGAAAGCTGACATCGTGGGGGCGGAGCTTGATGTGCGGCTGCGGGTGAAGCAGCAGCCGGCTGGAATGAACCGTTTATTTCTAATTAACCGCAGATGGACAGACAGTAGCAGAGGAAGAGGAGGAGGAGGAAGGCTGAGAGGAGTTTGCATGAACTGAGTCCAGTTTGTTTATCTGGCCGTTAACTTCGGATCGCTGCGTCGCCCCGACGATGAAGACGAGGAGACGGGACGTCGCCTAGGAGATGAAGCTGTCATCCTGATCGTCATGGAGATATTTCTGCCCAATCAGATCATCTGGAACCTCAAGACGCAGGATTTCAGATAAAAGCCTTGAAGTGCAGATCTGCTGCTGAAACGGACCAGGAAGCTTCGGGTTAACAAGCTGCCTTCTGGTCGTCTTTCATTTCGCTGCCATCCTTTTTTCCACTGGAGGTGCTACTTTGAGGGGGCGGAGCTTCCTCCACCTGTCGGGATGCTGAACATCAAACATCCTGATAAATGTGTGCGTGGAAACCATTTATAGAAACATTAATGACGCCTCGTGGGAACGAACACACAGCGTTTAATTTCTGCACAAACACATTTTCTCTTCATTTCTTTTTCTTTCACATCTTTTTCTGCTTGAATCTGTTTTTTCTTTTCAACCCAACGGACTCGAACGTCTGGAGATGCAATCAACTGTTTTCTGTTTACACTCTTGGATCATCAGAAGCAACAGAATTTATAAATCATTTATTTTTATCTCCAAGCAAAGACAAACAGCTGATGTGTGTTTAAATGACATGTTGTTGTATCATGTGTTTTACTCTTCCCGCCTGCTGAGGACCAGAGACAGAAATTAGCCATCACCTATATTCTTTACATGAAAATGAACGTTAATATATTTGGTCCCCATTCTGAAATAAATAAATACAATAGAACACATTTGATCTGCAGCTTAATGGACTTTGGAGTTTATAATAAATCTTCATAATAAATTTTATATTAAATAAGTAAATAACTAATAAATCCCTCCTTAAATATGTATTATGAAGAAAATAACTTCTTTTTTATATAAAAACAAATACATCATGTGACCAAATTGTCATTTAAAGGGTTAAAATAATTTGAATACTTGTTTGGTATTTTTGATTTTGGACTGGAGACTGGAACGGTTTTCATTGTTATGAAGGAACTACTTCCTATCAGCTGGCAACTATCCAGTAGATCTACCAAGCAAAGATGACTCGTGGAGCTCCACAAGGCTCCATGATGGGCCCCTACTGTTTAGCATCTACAAGCTCCTTCCAGCTCAGATGATGGAAACAAACCAAAACTCTGATCATAATTATGCTGATGACACTCGGCTCTTTGTTACCATCTCACCAGGAGACGCTGGTCCCACACTGTGAATCTGCGATTGGTTGGACAAATTTCCTCCACAGCCTCAGGAGGAGTAATGTAGTCTCTTGGAGAATCCTGACAGCATAAAGGCCTTTACAGTCTACTAGGTCATGCTTTTCATTCCATTTATAAGGCAAATTTTTCCTATTTTCCAAACAATGTCTAAATTAAGTTACCGTGTTATTAGTAACAGATAAGTCCTAGACCTGGTCCAGCATCATCTACAGTCTTACTATTTAAACTGGGTGTTGCTCTAAGGCTCAAACCGTGGTGGAGATTTAGGTGTCTGGAGGACATTGCTGGATCTGTTAAGAGAAAACATGCGTCCCGCTAACTTGGACCTCTCGGTGTCCGACGGTACGACTGAAGCAGTGATGACGAAGATGAAGCCGAGTTTCTTACTTGTTGAAGAGGACGCACCATCCACAGTGAGGGTCTCCTGATCCCAGGCAGTCAGAGCAACTGCTGTACTGTTGGCAGGTTTCCACCGGCAGCTTGCTCACCTGAAACACACACGTTCACCACGTTACGCTCACACAGCGTCTGATTGGACACCTGATCAATCAAAGCGAATAGGACGTAAATGTGGACGAGTCTGGATTGGCAGAAGAAAACGGATGTTTTAGGATTCAGCATCAGTTTCAGTCCCACAGCCATTAAACCATAGTTCTTACTCCCATTTCCAGTCATTTAGACCTGAAAACCACTGAAAATGTTCAACTAGCACTAAAAAGATTCAAAGATTGGTAAAAAAAAATACCAAGATGGATTTTTGGGTCATTAATTTATTCATAATTAAATTAAAAACAAAATAAATATGATAAAAAAAAGAAGAAAAACTGCATTAAAGTAAAGGAAAACATTGAATAAATGAATAATAGTGAATAAATAAAAATAAATTCATACAGACGTACCAGCTCAGACTCAGGACCGGCCTGGGTTCACCGTCACTTTCAGACTGGGTTGAGAGTCCAGATTTAAAGGCTTCAGGGCTGAGTTCAGGGTGGCCCCTGAACTGTTTTTAAGTTAGTTTCTGGACTGGTTTTGTTCTAGTTTCACTGGTTCAGGTGACGGTTTGAACAGGGACCTGGTGGTGGACTGGTTTGATCTCACTCACCTGTGAAAAACACCTGAGGAACAAACTCGACTAAAGCGTGACTGACTGGTTCCTAGCTTCATACGTGTTTTTTTCTTCATGTAAGCGTCCTCTGACACAGAAAACAAGCCGCGCGTTGAACTTATTACCCAGAAGTCATTGCAGAAGGGAGGCGGTGAACCCAGAGGAAACACATCACTGCGACGCTCCGTCTCTCCTTCACCTCATTGTCAGGATTCATTTTGCGACCAGCTTCATCTCATTTAAAGCCGTTACCACGGCGATGAGTTTGAATCGAGCTGAATCCTTGGATGAGGAAAAATTCCCGGAAAACTTTGTTGATTCCAAAGTTTTAAGCTGTAATTCAGTCGGTGCCAAACTTTCCTTGAAAATCTGCCGGTGAGAAACTCAGCGAGGGCCGAAATCATGACGGGAGCATCTCTTCATGACGTAGAAGCCGGACGTCCTTCAACATGTTTAACAAGTTATTTACCAGCAAAAGCCGCAAATGTGTCTCACGTCTGATCCAGAAAAGCTGCCAAACGTTGATTTACCTTTCAGTGTTCATCGTTTACTTTCAGGGAATCAGCTGATCTGAAAATGTGGGAAAATTCTGCAGGATTTAGTTTGAATCTCGTAAAGGAGCCGCAGGACGACAGGATCAATACTCCGATCATAAAAACCAGACACAACCAAAAACAGTCGTTTTATCAGGTTTTTTCTCTAACGTGCAGCTTCTCCGAGTTTCTGTCAGTCAACCAAAAAACCTGATGGAAAATAGATCACATGATCACTGATCAATTCATCTGATCAGTCAACTATTTGTTTTCTAACAAATAAAATTTGTTTGATGAAACATCTGTTCTTTGTCATGACTTACGTTTGTCTTTACTTTTCAAGAAGACAGTTCAACCTTTAGCTGATTGATTATCTTTCATTCTGTGAATCTATTTTTCTCATTACGTCTGCAGAACAGAAAAAGTTTTCTACTGGTTTTCGCTGGTTTCTGCTTGTTTCTGCTGGTTTCTACTGGTTTCTGCTGGTTTGTTTCTACTGGTTTCCGCTGGTTTCTACTGGTTTCCGCTTGTTTCCACTGGTTTTTACTGGTTTCTGCTGGTTTCCGCTGGTTGGTTTCCGCTGGTTTCTGCTGGTTTCTACCGGTTTGGTTTCGGCTGGTTTCTACTGGTTTGTTCCAGCTTGTTTCCGCTGGTTTCTGCTGGTTTCTACTGGTTTGTTTCTACTGGTTTCCGCTGGTTTCTGCTGGTTTCTACTGGTGTCTACTGGTTTCTACTGGCTTCTGCTGGTTTCTACTGGTTGGTTTCTACTGGTTTCCGCTGGTTTCTACTGGTGTCTACTGGTTTCTACTGGCTTCTGCTGGTTTCTACTGGTTGGTTTCTACTGGTTTCTGCTTGTTTCCGCTGGTTTCTGCTGGTTTCTACCGGTTTGGTTTCCGCTGGTTTTTACTGGTTTGTTCCTGCTGGTTTCTACTGGTTTGTTTCTACTGGTTTCTACTGGTGTCTACTGGTTTGTACTGGCTTCTGCTGGTTTCTACTGGTTGGTTTCCGCTGGTTTCTACTGACACTCCACTGATTCCTGGTCTCAGCTGAGATGTTACAAACAGCAGCTGTGATGATAAACTTTGTTCATCGTGTGGAGGCAGAACTCTGGCGTGTGATGAAGAGGTTAAAGAAGATTTAACGGACGGATTCGTCGTGACGGATGTCGGCGGTAAATCGACGAACCAGTAGAAACCGGACTCGCGTCTGGAGCGGGAGCTGCTGAAAAACTTTACTCTCATCGTTTATGCTGCTGCAGCTTTTTAATCATCTGACATTTAATCTGGTTTCTCTTCACGTTCACACGAGTCATTTTCTGTAAACTTAGAAAGAACTTGACGTGTGTGTGTAAGTCCAGTGTGAGCAGCTGCTCGGTAACGTGCAAACACTTCTGCATGTGTGTCTGTTGTACAGGAAGTGAGGTTGTTGAACTTCCTGTCAGCGGTGCAATAAGAGCATTAATTTCCTGTCTGCAGATCTTAACGCTAATTATATTTCAGAAGCTTAAACAACTCAGTTATAATATTTATAAAACTCTGAGCTCATAAACGCGGCTTCAGTTTCACGTCGGTTTCACATGTTCTCACCTGTCGGTCGCTCAGCAGGTAGATGAACTGGTGGTCCGGACTGAACACCATGTCTCTCAGGATGGGCTTTCCTTCCACCACCGTCACCGTCTCGTACAGCAAAGCATTCTGGGCCGGTGCCGTGATGCCGTCCACACGGATCTGAGACAGAGTAAACGTTTTAGTCCGATAAAAACTGAAACCAGTGACTTCAACGCTGGAAAAAGAGGTTTCTACTGCTTTTCATTCGTCAACACACCAGCGCCGACCATCTGAAAATATCCTCCAATCCAAGCCAACTTTATTTACACAGCAGTGTGAAACAACCACAGCGAACCAAGTGATGCACAAGAGTCAACGTAAAGTAAATAAAATGAAGCATTAAGAAATAAAATCAAATAAATCAAGTTAAAATAAAAATAAACATCAGCCTCTACCAGATCTTCATTTCTGATCTATTGTTTGATTTTTATTAACTTTTGTTGCTGATCTGGACCAACGTGTATGGAATAAACAACAACAACAACGTTACCGCCAAACATCAGGAAAGTCCTTGTAGAGACGCTCAGTTTTCACTCAGACCGATAAAGAAAACACACGATGAATAAAACTTTATTTAATCAAACGTTTATACAAACCCACATTAACCCTGAACTTCATGTTTAGTTATAACAGCAGTAATAATCTGAGACGAGACTTTCTACATTTAAATATTCTGAAAAAACCAGCTGGACAGTCCGTGACAAGCGTGGAACCTCTGAGGACGGCGGACGCGACAGATCGAACGTCTGAGGTAACACGACACAGCAGCGTCTCCGTCCCGACTTCCGACCGCGAACCGGCTCATCAGCTGACTGATGAAACGGTAGAAACAGATTTATGGTGTAAAAACGAGCAACGTGGTTTCTCTGCGTGTTACTTCACTTTAATTCAGGAAGAAACGAGTTTTTAAAAAAAGCCTTTAAACTTTATGAGAAACCTAAAATCAATTTTCGTGTTTAACTCCAAATTTTCTCCAAGTTTCCCAAAAAAACATGAATTTTTTTACTGTTTCTAAACACAACAAACGAAGTTTCTGATAAACACATTAAACTGGTTTTAACCCGACATCGTTCTCGCACTTAGAGAATCTGGTTCAGACTGGAGACGAGTCGCTTTAATGCCTTCAGCTCGTTTCACGTGTAAAACGATTTAAACCTCAGCGCAACGTGTCACATGACGTCACAGCCTGAACGTTACCGCCTGAACGTCACCGCCTGAATGTAACCACCTGAACGTAACCACCTGAGCGTCACCGCCTGAACGTCACCGCCTGAACGTAACCACCTGAGCGTCACCGCCTGAACGTCACCGCCTGAACGTCACCGCCTGAACGTAACCACCTGAACGTAATCGCCTGAACGTCACCGCCTGAACGTAACCACCTGAACGTAACCACCTGAACGTCACCGCCTGAACATAACCACCTGAACGTCACCGCCTGAACATAACCACCTGAACGTCACCGCCTGAACGTAACCACCTGAACGTAACCACCTGAACGTCACCGCCTGAACATAACCACCTGAACGTCACCGCCTGAACATAACCACCTGAACGTCACCGCCTGAACGTCACGTGAACCGTAAACACGTCTGTCCACAAATGGCCATGTGACGAGCAGATCGACCATCGGTGTCTGCAGCGGTTTCTGAATGCCAGACGCAGGGCGAGTAATGGGATTACATTTCACTGGAGAGGAAGGCCGATGATGAGGAGGACTGTGATGTTAAATACAGCAGAACGACGATGAAGAGACGGGGACTCGGAAAATGTGGAGCAACTAAAATAAGATTCCCAAATCCCCCCCCCCACACACACACACACACACACACGCACACACACACACACACATCTGACCCAGAAAAACACCGCAGAGGAAGAAGAAGAGGAAGAGGAGGGGAAAAACGAAAGGGTGCATAAAAAAGAGGATAAGAAAGGGAAGCAGGACTTAAAAAAAGAGAAAAATGGATCAGACGAAGGAGAAAAGGATGAAGCTGAAAAAAACTGAGGAGGAAAAGAAGGATGGAAAGACAAGAGAGCCAAAATATGAAATAGAAATAAAATGGAATAAAAATAAAAAAATACATGAAGTCAGAAAAAAGAAAAGAAATAGAAAATAACAGAAAAAAAGAGACTGATGGAAAAAGTCCGGAAACATGAAGAATGAAAGAAGGTGAAAAGGAGGGGGCGAAAAAAAACTAAAGTAAAGCCGAGTGAGGGATGAAGGACGAGTGTGTGTAATTCTCTCAGTGTGTTAATTAGCTGTCTGCTCGTTAAGCAGCCCGGCTTAATTAGAGCTGACAAACCGCACACACACACACACACACACACACACACACACACACACACACACCGAGCAGCAGTGAGGGAGGAGGTGTTTAAGTAGGACACTGCAGCAGACAACACTTTCTGACACACAACCAAATTGGAAAAACTGCGTTTGATCCGTGAAATTTTCTTAGTCTCAAACCTCTTTTCACCAGGTTTTCCTCACAAAATCGGAAGGAAATAAAACTCCCCAGCAGAAGAAAAACACAAGAAGAAGAAAATCTACTGACGCAGCGATGTAGGAAGTGACCTCTGACCTGCAAACTGTGATTCCCAGATCAGATTCAAACCGTCAACACCTGCTTTGTTCTGCACACACACACACACTCTCTCTGACATATGACCTCCCACACACACACACTCTCTCTCTGACATATGACCTTACACACACACACTCTCTCTGACATATGACCTTACACACACACACTCTCTCTCTGACATATGACCTTACACACACACACTCTCTCTGACATATGACCTTACACACAGAGACAATCAACCACGTCAATGGGGTTTAGCGTTCACGTATTACCTGCTTTGTGGGGACTCTTTTACCTCCATGTATATACCCCATATCTGATTTTGTGTTTTTACACATGTACAAAACACTGAGTAGCTTCAGATTTTCCAATGTCTTTCATAAAAAAGATGCAATAATGTGAATGGAACATAACAGAAAATCAGGATGTGTGCTGCAGCTGGAAGTCAGGGTAAACATTCACATGTAGTCTGTTCAGCAGCTTATTAGCTTCCACTTTATCAGCTAATGCTAAGACCATGAGTTCTCACATTAGTAGCTAACCTTAAGACCACAGACTCCCACATTAGCAGCGAAGGCTAAAACCACGGGTTCCCACATTAGCAACTAATGCTAAGACCACGGGTTCCCACATTAGCAGCGAAGGCTAAGACCATGAGTTCCCACATTAGCAACTAA
>JBAFSZ010000015.1:1187788-1201444 GCA_036919955.1 Melanotaenia pygmaea
TTCTATACTACGTGGTAAATACTTCTATACTACGTGGTAAATACTTCTATACTACGTGGTAAATACTTCTATACTACGTGGTAAATACTTCTATACTACATGGTAAATACTTCTATACCACGTGGTAAATACTTCTATACTACGTGGTAAATACTTCTATACTACATGGTAAATACTTCTATACTACGTGGTAAATACTTCTATACTACATGGTAAATACTTCTATACTATGTGGTAAATACTTCTATACTACGTGGTAAATACAGAGCATGATGTTTGTGCTACAGGAACCAAACTGTGACGGCGGATCAGTAAAGGTGGTAACTGGTGGTAACACTGATCTAACACTGAGAAAATACGTTTTAACTTACATACATGAGTTCATCATGGCGGCCTTGTGCATGTTTTTTGCAATTTTAGAAGCATCGTTTATTCACGTACTCAGAAAAGAACGCTACTTGTTCATAAGCTGCAACCTGTGAGTAACCAGTAGGGGGCAGCATAGGGCCCAGTTTCATCAAATTTAAGGTCGACAGCAGTAAAGATGGTGGAAAAAACAGAACCAGGGGCCCAAGTTTTCCACAACAAAGTGTCCCTGCAGCCCACTTAGATATCATCCCTGTAATGGTTTAATTTTTATTCAATAACTAAAACAAATCTAGTTACAGTTTAAGAGTTAAAACCTTGTAAAATATGAAATGTTAAAAAAATTTAAAAAGTATGACATGATGCGATAACATCATCACAAAGACATTTATCCATTACATATGTGAAACTCCACATACAAATCAGGTTCCTACAAGAACATGTTTAAAAGCTCGTCATGATCATAAACATAAAATAAACTAAATATTAGAGTAAACTAAGAAAAAAGAGGCACATGGAAAAACTGATAGATGAAAAAAGTTTATCTAGATATTTAAATAAACAAAATAAAAAACTGTTTATTTATTTATTTAATAAACGTTTCTTAGAGATTTTTTTAAGTCACCAGACATGCTTTCTGCATCTTTGGCTTATTTTCCTGTTAAAGAATCAGTTTTCCCAGAGTTGGATGTTTGGTTAACGTCGGTGATGCTAGCATGTTAGCTAACACTCAGCTAACTCTCAGCTCTGCCTCGTGTGCTCCGTTTAATAAACCAAACTTAGTTCATTGTTCTTGTGCACTATTTTTACATTTAGGGAGTTTGGGACCATGTTTGTCTTCATTTTGTCTTTTTAAAAACGTCTTCACAACTTCAGCTACAGGTTAGCGGCTAGCGGCTAGCTATGTATCTGCTGCTTAGTGGGGTTTGTTGACCCAGCTGACACATTATTGCCACCAGCTGGTGGGAAGCTGCATTACAACCGAGCTTCTCATGAAAAATAGGAAAATCTCAGTTGCTAAGTTACGTGGTCCGGCTACATGGGTAAGAATCACAGGTTTAGAGGCCAGAAGCACAGCAGATATTTCCGGTGACGCCTAGTCGACGGCTGATGCAGCATCAGCTTCATCCCACCTGCATTGTGAGATCTATCCAGCCAGTTTGATCTGGACTCTTGTCTCATCGCTGGCTCTGTCTTCTTTGTTTCTCTTCTTCTGACCTTCTTGCATTTCTTTGCTGAATCAACCACAGTGTGCATTCAAAATGGCCGGAGTGTTGATATCCGCTTGCGAGTGTGAGTCATGCGTGAAGTGAAAGTCAGCTGCAACGCAGCGTCCTGGAAGAAGATGACGTGAAGCGGTTTCTCAGTAGGATCCAGACTTGAGCCCAGCAGATGCCACCATGCCATAAAATGAGTTTTAAAATCAGAAACTTAACGTAGTGCCACTAAAGAAGCGCATGATGATCTAGATTACCTGAAGTGAAAGAAAACTTCAGGAACAGAAACATTGGCAGCTGGTAAAAATAAATCTTCGTTTCTGAGCCTGCATCAGAATTTACAGATTTGAACAACAACAGATGCGCTCGGTGTCTCAGAATGAAGCTGTTTTTATCAGACTGTATCTGTAGAAGCTTCACGAAAGGGTGACGCTTTAAAATGATACGAGTCTGGTCAGAGACGGGGAGGCCATCTTGGATTTTTTTTTAACTTTACACTTATTTGACTTTTTTTTTAACTTTATCTTTTACTTTGTTTTGTTTTAAAATTAGTATTTAGATTTAATCTGTAAATAAGGGGGAGTTTCTATATTTTCTTCTTTCTGCTCCTTCTGATTCTTATTTTTGAATTATCTCTTATCTGCTTTTCTTTTATTTTCTCAGATTGTATCATGAATGAATTCAATAAACTAAATTAAGATGAAAAAGTCAGTCAGAGCTGTTGGGTTAAATTACACCAGACTGCAGAGGTGTGTGTAACACACAGGTGTGTTCGGTTACTGTACAACTGCACACGTATGACGCTGTGCCTCTTTTCTGTCCTGTAACTTGCCCCATCGCTCCATTTCATCTCTTTCTCTGTGAATACCCGTGGTCTTCTCCACAAGCCGACACCCATGACCTGGCAACAAGTGGAGTGTGTTTGGTGGCAAAGCTGCACACGAACAGCTGGCATCAAAAAGCTGCACTTAGTGGTTTTTAAAAATCAGTGATGGACGTGTGTGTATCAAAGTGTTGTTTTTCTATAACTGTGGGGACCTCATGATTTCCTCATGTTGAGTTTATCTGGTAAAAATTAGTCAGATGTTTTTTTCTTATCTCGGATTTAATATTTTCTTTCACACATTTTCTTTTCATTTTGTTTTCAGTGAGGATGACTTGTACGTTGTGAATTTTAGTTACTAGTCCGTCCTCCGTGACATCAGCAAGAGATGAACAGTATCAACAGTCTCCGTCACCCTGGCAGCTCGCTTCACTGCCAGACCGCCTCTGCTGGTTTCTGTAACCTGATTCACGTCTCATGATATCACCTTCTGTCTTCACACAAACACTCGTGTTTTCGTCACTTCTGAGGTCTTCACATTGACTTCCATTCATGTCCTGGAGAGTCTTAGCTGAAATCTGACTCTATTTTACAATTTACTTCGGCTTTATTTTCACCTCAAAACGGTGGTGAGAAGAACACAAACCCCTCAAGTGTGTGTGCTTCTGTCCTAAAGTGCACAATGTCCTCATAATGTCTCAAAGGAAGATTGGTCCTCACAATCATGAACATGCGTGCATGCACGCACGCACGCACACACACACGCACACACAGTCCTGCCAAAATTTAACTGAAACCATTTCTCCGTCTTCCAGTGTGTGATTTGTCCTCCATCACTCAGTCCAGGTTCAGCTTCTGTTTCTTCTTCTCTGCTGCTGAGGGTTCATGCTGCTCTTCTGCCCCCCGGTGGTCTTCTCTGCAAACACGTGACTCAAACTACCTGCAGAAACCAGGTGGAATTTAAGAAAGAAAAACACTCCAACACTTATTCCACACAAAACACCAGTTTATTCTGTAAATCATGAATGACAAATTTAACATTCAACAACATAACAGGTGACGTCATCCAGCAGAAGTCCTGTGATGCAAACGGTAAGTGTGCGATGTGAAGGACGTCTCTGTAAGATGCTTCAGTAAAAATAAAGAGATGCATTATGGGAAATGAAGCTTAAAGTTCTGACAGTTCATCCATTCTGGGCACGAGTTTATCTCTATTTCTTTTTTTAATCCACTTTAGATATTTTTACAGAACAATTCAGTTTAACTTGTATGAAACAGACTCAGGTCGATAAATACACACAAGACAGATAAACGAGAGAAAAACCAAACCTAGAAATTATAAAGTCTCCAGTATCAATATGTCCAGTATGAAGGCCATTAACAAAATCACAGCACCTATTAAATTAGCAGAAGCCAGTGTATATTTTATTTTGCTTCTGTGCATCATTCATTCACAGCATTTGTGAGGAAAATATTTGCTTAACATTTATCAGACACTTGGAGGTTCAACACAGTTTTAGAGTAAAAACAGTTTCAGATTTTTGTATTTCGACTTGTTTTATTGTGAATTAACGAAAGGCCACGTAAGCCAGCGAGAGAGGAAAAAAGATCCTTTAAAATCATTATAAGAAGAAACTGTCCCAACAAACAAGTCAGCCAGTGTCTTCCAGTTTGCTCAGAAACGTAGATTTCTGCTTTGGTTTGGTTTTCATCTCATTTTCTATTTTCAGTCCAACTGTTTAGAGTCCCGACGTTGGTCCAGCTGTTTGGTACTTCAGCTCCAGACTCGTGTGCATAGTTGGGCTTTTACCAGTTTTTGTTTTATAAACTACCTGTTCTGAAAATTATTTGCTATCAATTAAAGCAGTTTTATTTAATCAGTTCTTTCTCAAAGCTTAACATTTTAACTGTTGAAATAATTTTGTGCCACATTTTTGATTTGTGAGCTGAATAAAAATCCTCAGCTGATTTATTATTTTCCTTTTTTCCAGGTCTTAAAACACTTTTAGGACATTTTTCATGATAAATACTTTTTGGATGTTTTTTCATCACATTAACAGAAATAAACTAATTTCAGACTGACTGACTGAAAGTATAATTTTCTGAATTTAGCCTCTAATGGGGGGAATTCCAGTTTAATTCGAATGGAGGAAATAAGTGATGAAGAAGATGATTCAGCACAAGCTGAACTTGTTGTTTTATAAACGAAGCGCTGCAGATATCAGCTAAAAATTACTAAACAGCTTCAGAAATTATTAACGTCTGGCAGATTTTTCTCACATATCCTCTAATTCCAGTTTTAGTAAAGTGAACTTGCTGGACTAACTGAATGAAACATCAAACATGGAATCTGAGCTTTTCTGACTGTGGACTTCAGTTTGGTTCAGTCCGGTCCGATGGTCCACAGTAAACCAGTTCACCTCTCCAGTCGGCTCCACTCAGCTGGAGGATCTCTGGGTCCTCTGGGCTTCCGAACGCGACAGTTAAACCCTAAAAAACAGGAAAATATGTCAACGCACAGAGAAAAAGGAAGAAAGTCCAACATTTAGAGAAGCAGAGCCAGACGGGAGATTTTAACACCATCACCTCCCACGTGCAGCCTCATCTATCTCCAGCTTTCTGCTGGATAAAAAGCCGGCATGACCAGGAACGAAGCGGAACCAGGAGTCTAATCTTTAAAACCAGCCCACCTCTTCTTCACAGAACAAATCATTTCAAACTTTATTTATTTATTTCTGTGACCTCAGAAATTGCACATACAGCAAGATGCCAATAGGCTAATAATTCATGGAATAAAATCAGAAAAAAATCAGACTCCTACATGAACAGATTTAAAAGTTCAAGTCAGGATTATAAAAAAAATTTAGTAAATATTATATTTTACTGTGAAAAAAGAAAAACATGATGGTATAAAGATGGTAATTTGTTTAGTAAAACGCAATGATAACATACATTCAAAATGAAAAGTTCAAATTAAATAAACTTTAAATAAAATTTATACTTTATTTAGATATTTATACTCAAAACATTTCATTAAAATGTTTATTTAATTAACAAACTTTTCTTTGCCAGCCACGACAGATGTTTTCTGCATCTGGCGCTTATTTTGTTTATTTAAAAATCCAGCAGCTGTCCAAGAGTTTTGGATGTTTGTTTGCTAGATTCTCCCTTAGTGTTGAAGGCTTCAGAACTTCGGTGATGGATAGCGTTAGCTAGTGTTAGCTAGCATTAGCTAGTGTTAGCTAGCGTTAGCTAGCATTGTTAGCTAGCATTAGCTAGTGTTAGCTAGCGTTAGCTACCGTTAGCTAATGTTAGCTAGTGTTAGCTAGCATTGTTAGCTAGCATTAGCTAGTGTTAGCTAGCGTTAGGTACCGTTAGCTAATATTAGCTAGTGTTAGCTAGCGTTAGCTACCGTTAGCTAATGTTAGCTAGTGTTAGCTAGCGTTAGCTACCATTAGCTAATGTTAGCTAATCTTAGTTAGTGTTAGCTAGCGTTAGCTAGCATCGGCAGCTAGTGTTAGCTAGCGCTAGCTAGCGTTCCATACAGACCTCTCGGCTCTGCCTCGTTGCCTCAGCTTACTGCAATATTTTTAAGGGGGTCGGGACCATTTTTGTCCTTACTTTTTTCAAGTACGTCTTAAAACTATTAATATTAAATTATTAAATTAAAATATAATTTATAATTATAATATAATATTTGACTCCGTCTGTGTGATATAAGACAGAAGAAACATGAACTGGTGTTCTCACCGATGCCACCAGGTGAACAGAAACTCGTCATGTCAGGCACAGAAGAGGAGATATCTTCGTAATCATCATCATCATCTGCTGCTGCTGAAAGATGTTCAGATGGAAGACAAAACAGAAACATGATCACATCTCTAACTCACTCAGTCCCAGACAGAACCACCTGTCCAGTCCCCAGACTTACCTGTCAGAAGGACCGCCCCTTCTGTTGGCTTGTAATTGGTTGATGCTGCTAAGTCATAGATGGGCGAAGCCGACAGCGATTGGCTGAGCTGTTTAGCTCGGGGTTTGACGGTGCTGTAGATGGGCGCTGCCGATGCTCCAGTGGGGTCGTTGTCATAGTGATGAGTGACGGGAAAGGTCCTGGAAGCAGGCCAGGTAGGAGGTTTAGTGTTCAGACATAGCCTACATAAACTACCCAGATGTCAGTACTGAATCTGAACTATTATCATTTGTTTATATGGAAATCCAAGATCAGTCATCATTATTTTTATATTAACACTGCAGCACAGCACAAGGGACACTACTCGCCCCCAACAAGGTGGATTTCTCAACCTGCACAGCCGTTTAGTTCCAGTCCCTTTAGTTCCTGTTGCACTGTGCAGATGGAGATGCTGTAACTTTCACTATTTACGCTTAATTCTCTAAAACGTTTTAACTTAATTCAGATACAAAAACTCAAACGTCAATTTAAAGCAAAAGATTTTAGTATTTGAAATTGAAAGGCTTGTCAAATCTGATATTTGGTGACAGATTTCCTTCCAGAACAGGTCGCCGCCTGGTGTGTCAGAGTGCAAGCGACAGTCTCCGCTTTTACAGGAAGCTGTTTACCTGCTGCCACCACCCGGCGCTGACAGGTGAGGCTGCTTGGGCTTGTTAACCACGGCGTACGTATCGTTCATGTTCGGCTGCTGCGACGATCTGGAAACAGAAAAAAAGATCAATAACATGTAAAAACTTCGCTTCCCATCAATATAATAACAATAACAAATAGCTTTATTATTCCTGGTATCGTTATAACGAACAAACACACTTAACTGAAGATAATAAATGAATAGTAATAAACAAACAAACAAACAAACAAACAAACACAAACATAATTTAATACTTTTTTAAACTGGTTTATATGCAGACGTTCCCGTGCGTCGCCCTCTAATTGGTCCAGAGTTTAACCAACAAACCAAAATAGAAAAAGATTTTCTTGTTGTGCACCTGAAGTGTTCTGAACTCACGTTTATCCCGAAGTCCCCCGTCCCCCCCGTCCCCTCCGGTGAATCATTTTATGTTTTCTGGTAGGAGATTGTTTTTGCTTTAAACAGGATTTGTTCTTAATTAAGTCTTAATTTTTGGAGGATCTCTGTCTCCTGCCGTGAATGAGCTGGATTGCTGTGTTTTGCAGAGTGAGTGGTGGACGTGTTTTTACCCAGACTCCTGCACAGGAATTGAGACATGGAAGAACTGATGAACAGTTTCATATGCAGTGATTTAATGCTGCAATGCATCTTGAAATTTTACTTTGAACGTGTTAAATTTGTGACTTCCAACAGATCAGCACCTTAAAAATGAGATCTCTGTTACTCTTTCACTGGTAACTCCATCCAGCTGTATCATATGTAGATTAGTTCTGTGGTGACCAGAACGTTTTGTTCCTGTTTTACTCGGGTTTACTGATCATTTATTTCGGTCCAACCTGCTTTTAATTTATTCAGCTCACTGTTAATGACTTGTGCTAGAATTTGTAAGTCACTGGCAGAACAATGTTTGTTTCATCAGCAAATCAAACCATCCTGAATACTGTAGAAACCTCGTATATGTCACTGATATGCAGTATGAAGGGTTTGGGGCCCAACACTGGCCCCTGAGGAACGCCACAGGTCCTGCCCAAACATGATAAACCAGCATTCCCGATTTCATAAACTGCTTTCTGTTAGATTTGACATGTTTTATATTTACTCTCTGCCACCTTTATTTTGTTGATCCATTTGTGAAAATCAGTCTCCCTCTAGATCAAATTCCCCTTTTTCTGTGTTAATCCATGTTTCAGATCCTGTTGCATGGTGGTGTAAATGGTTCCCAGTAATCCTTGATGCTGTTCATGTGTAGAAAGGATTCAGGAAACGAAGCTCGCTGATCCTCTGGGTTGTGTCAGCGTTGTTTCCAGGTGTAGACAAGTTGTTCCATCGTGTTTGTGTAGATTTTCCTTACAGTCCAGCCCAAGTCGAGCATCGGTTTTTGGTCTGAGATCGGTCAAAAGTGTGAACTTCTATGGACCTGAAAAGCAGGAGAGACGTGAACACAGCGATCCGACAGACGCAGCTGCTGATGAATATTTACACAGGAAGTAAATCTGCTCTCTACTTCTTCCTCCAGCTGTTTCACTGTTGTCATGGTTACGTAGTCTGTGACCTCAGCGGTTTCCTTCACTGTACCTGCTTCAGCTCCTCCTTACACCTCCTCTTCCTCTCCTGTTTTTCATCTCCTCTTCACACCTCCATCACTTTTTCTTTTGTTTCTTTCCTTCCTTCCTGTTATTTCCAAGTTCTTCCTTTCTTAGCTCTTTTTTCACCTCCGCTCTCCTTCTTTCTCTTCTTTCTTCTCCTTTAGCTCTTCTTATTTAACTCCATCTTTCTCTGTTTCGCTTCCCTCCCGTACCACTGGTTTCCATGGTAACATGGTAACATATGGAGATGGTGGGATGATGATGGAGACAGGAGGTTGAGAAAGTGTCAATTTAACACCTCAGGGTGAAACATCCCGTCTGTTTCTCTGACAGAGAGACAGAGTACATATAGACAGACAGACACACAGGTGTATAGACAGGTGTACAGACAGACAGGTGTATAGACAGACAGGTGTACAGACAGATGTACAGACAGACAGGTGTACAGACAGATGTACAGACAGACAGGTGTACAGACAGATGTATAGACAGACAGGTGTACAGACAGATGTACAGACAGACAGGTGTATAGACAGACAGGTGTACAGACAGGTGTACAGACAAACAGGTGTATTGACACACAGGTGTACAGACAGACAGGTGTACAGACAGACAGGTGTACAGACGGACAGGTGTATAGACAGGTGTGTACCTGGTGACAGAGGAAGCAGGTCTTGTAGTTTTCTTCTCTGGTTTCTTCAGCTGGAAACAGAACATAAATTATAAATAGTAGATTCATATTTTTATTGACATCTTTCCCATTTTCTGCTCAAATTGCTAAACCGACTTCAGTCCTAATAAAAAAAAAATCAAATATATAATTATTAAACTAATTTTAAGCCTTTAATAGCAGTTTGATGACATCATGACTGTTTCATGGAGTATAAACCTGCTTCTGCAGGTGTGGCCAAAACGTCTGGTATGCTAGAACATCCTGCCATCATGGTCTGAATAGAAGGAGAAAAACCTCATATCACTGAGATAAGAAGACAAAATGAAAATCTTTGCGCTGATTCAGGCGCATTCGAACTTTCAGTAAGAAGCAAAAACCCAGTAAAAGGTGTAAACATGATACTGAAGGTTTTAATCTCACTCTGGTCTAAAAGTTGTTGACAACTCTTCTTGTTACAGAAACACAGAAGTCTTCCTCTAATCAGAAAGCATCGGTGTGAGGTTCACTTTCAGTCTGACTGCTGGAAATCAAACCGTCGACTGCAACAAACAACCAACGTAATCAGATGTAAACAAAGACGACTCCAATCACAGCTGACGTGACCTGATGCAGAGTTCAGTCACACGGACTCGACCTCAGAGACTAAAGCTTCAGAAAACACTGTACTTTACAACGCTCCCGTTCAGCTCTGAACGCACCACAGTCCAGCTCTGACTGAACTTCGATGGCAACGAGGAACTAAAAGGAAAATGTGGAAGGTTTTCTGGGTGGATATTTCTGGACCTTAGTGGTGACTTCTGCATTTTACTTCCATTTAACTACCAAAAATCTCCGTCATGTCAGTTCCAGCATTTTAAGCGTATTTGCCTGAAGGTCAGATTCATCATGCAGATGTTTCTGAGCATTTATCTTCAACCAAAGACCCTGAATGTGGCATCATCCTGAAATAGTTTGAGAATTTGGTGATTTCTATTCCAGATTTCTCCCTTCTGAGTCCGTTGGATCTGAAGACAAATCAAAACAAACCCTCGAGCAGGATCCCCGTCAGGAGCCGTAGATCAGACGGTTGTCTTCATCCTAAAAACAGATTTTAGATCTGAAGAAAAACTGATTCAGATTCAGGATTTCTGCTCGTCTTCATGACCGTTTATGAAGGTCTTCAGATGTCCACAAGTCTAAATATATGCAAGAGGGTTGCAGACATCAAAAATAAGCTGTTTAAATTCCATTAGGCCCAGATGATGCTATGCAAACAGATCCTCGGTGTATTTCTCTTCCAAACAATCAAAATGAAAATTATTTCATTTGGCATCACAACACAAAGCGTTTTGAGTTGCAGCACAGCGTGGGCGCTGCCATGTTCCACGAAGAGCGGATGTTGTGAAATATCAGGAAATGACGTCATTACGTTCATATGCTAAAAGAAATCTAATAATGGACTAGAAAATGTTTTAAGAGCTTAAGTTTCTTCAGGCTGTGGATGCTGTAGGGCTGTCTTGCAGCATCGCGTGGACATCAGGGACAGTTCCCCTGGACTGGCAGACTGGGGTGGAGGCCCCCCTCTTCAAAAAGGGGCTCCAACTACAGGGCATCAAACTCCTCAGCCTCCCCGGTAAGGTCTATTCAGGGCCCGGTCCTGGAACAATGGACCAGCTCTAAACCCTCTTCAGGGTCTTGGAGGGGACATGGGGGTTCGCTCAACCAGTCTAAATGTGCTTTGTGGACTTGGAGAAGGTGGCGGTGGGGGGTTGCTCCAGGAGTCTAGAGTTCTGGACCCACTTGTACGATCCCTGTATGACCGGTGCCAGAGCTTGGTCCACATTGCCGGCAGTAAGCCGGATTTATTCCCAGTGAGGGGTGGACTCTGCCAAGGCTGCCCTTTGTCCCCGATCTTATGGACAGAAATTCTAGGATGAGCCGAGGTGTTGAGGGGATCCGGTTTGGTGGACTCAGAATTGTTATTTGGAGACTGATTCAGAATCCAGACCTCCATGGGTTGATGATATACAGTAAATGATTTCCGTGTCTTCACTGATTCATTTTGTTATATTTCGCAAATAGAAACTAATTTAAATCAGCTGCTGCAGCATTCTCAGTAAAAGCTGTTCTAGAGTCACATAAAGACGGAAAAGTTTCTAGAATATCTGGAAGATTGACAGGTGACAGTCGAGGGCGTCAGGAGCCTCAGAGCCGAACGTGTTAGTCACATGACACAGAGTGCTAAAACCAACAGGACGACATGCAGCTAGTTTATAATAAACATTTTTATATGATAAACATTTTAGTATGAAGACTTAAACAGCACATCTTAGATCCTGATGAATGAAATTTTCCAGCTGAAATTCATAATGGGATGAGAATAACATAACGTACATACAGTATTTAGACTCAGAAAGTCAAAACTAATGATGAAATTATAGATTTAAGTTATTTTCCTCTCTGGGGTTTGTTGAACCAGCTACAAATGTCACTGAGCAGAAAATGTGTTTGCAGTTCCCCTTTTTATTCCAGAAACATGAAAACATGAACAAATTTACGCTCATTTTCACCGTAAACCCCAGAGCTGCAGCCTGCAGGAGCACATGTAAAAACATATGGACCACATGCATAACATCAGCATTTCCATTAATTTCATTGTTGCACTCCTCTGTACTGTCTCATGTGTTTAACATTTTTAAAAGTTGTTTCTCCTCCTGCTTTGAAACTAGTGTCTTAGTCTGCTGTTGTCAGACGGAGAGTCATCACATAAAATTCTGTTGTCGTATGAAAGATAAAACCAGAGAAAAAATCACCGGCATCTTTGCAAAGTTCATCTGAAGTGTTTCTGTCGTCATTGTGTCGGTGTGCTCCTACCTGTTTTATTTCAGCTTTTGTCAGTTTTATCCTTTTATAGGGTTCCGTGCTCCGAACAAGCAGCTGTAAAACTCAGAATTTACATACAGGAAGTCAGTATTACCAAGATTTCCTGTTTCTTCAGCTGCATCGTGTCTACTTCCTCCACCCTCACTCCACCCCTGCTAACACCTCATGTTCATCTGATACCGGTGATCAGTGTTTACCTCGGGCAGGTTGGAGTAGAGCTGCTGGTCGGACGCCTGCAGGAAACGCTCCAACATGTTGATGATGGCGGTGAAGATGAACTGATACTGATCCTGCAGAGGAGACGAGACATTCAGGAAAAGCTCTTCAGACTGGTCATTCTTCTTCTCTCTGTTTTAGAAATCCATTTAACCCTCTGGTACATGAATTATTACAAAACAGCACCACAATTTTTAAATAAAATATTTTACTTCTACAGACATGAACATTGATGTTTTTCTGTTTTTTAATCTTATTTTAACTTTTACTCAGTGTGTTGATTTTTCTATTTGATCTATGAAAATATTTACTAAATAATATCTTGTCATATTAATATAATATAAATTTTCTATAAAAACACCTGGATCATTTTCTCGTCCTGTTTATCATTGAGGCAAACTTGGTAATTACAGTGTATGTATATATACTATATCAAGAGTAGTTATTCTTTATACAGAGTACTGGTAACTCACTAATGTCCACTGAAGTTTCTAGTGTACGATCCACACCCATGCATACATTTAAAAACAGCCTTTTAATATGTGTCCACTGGACACTGCATCAAAGGGTTAAGCCACTAAAAGTTCCAGATTGAGACCGACTCATGACCGGATGTAATCTGAGACCTTTTGCATCATTTTATGGTAAAACCCTTGCAAAAAACTCTGTTGAACACAATCTGACACTCTTCTGCCCTCTGGTGGACACTTTTTGCATCACAGTAATTTAACATATATTATAATAAAGAGTAAAAAAATAAAGTTGTTTTTAATTTAATTTTTTATTTTATTAAAGGTCTAAGTAAAGATGTCAAATTTTGAAATAGATTATTTTCTCCCCATTTTCTGGGGTCAGGCTTTAAAGGGTTCATTTTAGGGTCCGGTTTCAGAACCAAAGCATGTGCTGATACGTACTTTGGTCTGAACTGCTGATGGTCTCTGCCTCCGGAGCTCCAGGACGATCTTCAGGATGCTGAAACCTGCTGTGATCTGCTGCACAACCAATGACACATAACTTCAGAGCAAGCCTGTTCTACCTTCCGAGGTTGGTTCAGATGAAATTATCTAATAAAAAAAAATGTTGGGACATAATTGAAAGATTTACAAATCTTATCAACCCATAATTTACTCCCAGGAAAAGATGGTGGAACTGAGACATTTCACCATGTAATATAAGATACAACCTGATATAAGATACAACCTGATATAAGATACAACCTGATGCAGCAACACGTCTGTAAAAAGTAGTTCCAGGGTGATGTTCAGCATGGTGTAAAAAGTAGTTCCAGGGTGATGTTCAGCATGGTGTAAAA
>JBAFSZ010000015.1:1302108-1316100 GCA_036919955.1 Melanotaenia pygmaea
AGATGTAAAGAAATATACTATTAACAATAAGTAAAACTTTAAAGGATTTTAGATTACGGGGGGGGGGGGGGTGGAAATAGCAAAATAAAATAAAATATGCATATAGCAAAAACATAAGATTCAAAAAAGATAAAATAAAAATAAAATATATAAAATATAAACCAGTCGGTAGAAGCTGAAGCTTTAAATCCCAATGCAAACCTGTCTGTAGGAGCTTTTGATCTTAGTATGTATGCAAATTAATCACATAACAATATTTGCCCCAAAAAGCAGCTTTTTAAAATTTAAATGGATTTTAGTAAACAACTGAATCAAATAATAGACACAAACAGACATTAATCCCGAGGCATTCCCAGACCAGCTGAGAGATGTAGTCCGTCCAGCGTGTCCTGGGTCTTCCCTGGGGCCTCTTTCCGGTGGGAGGTGCCTGGAACACCTCACCAGGAGGCATCCTAACCAGATGCCCGAGCCACCTCATCTGGCTCATCTCGATGTGGAGTAGAAGCGGCTCTACTCTGAGCTCCTCCCGGATCACCGAGCTTCTCACCCTATCTCTAAGGGAGAGCCCGGCCACCCTGCGGAGGAAACTCATTTCGGCCGCTCGTATTTGTGATCTTGTTCTTTCAGTTACTACCCACAGCTCGTGACCATAGGTGAGGGTAGGAACGTAGATCGACCGATAAATGGAGAGCTTTGCCTTTTGGCTCAGCTCCTTCACCATGACAGACCGATACAGAGCCCACATCACTGCAGAGACCACATGAATCCACCTATCCATCTCCTGCTCCATCCTTCCCTCACTTGTGAACAAGACCCTGAGATACGTGAACTCCTCCACTTGGAACAGGACCTCATTGCTGACCTGGATAATGAGGCCACCCTTTTCTGGCTAAGGACCATGGTCTGTGAATCACTCCAGCGAGAGCTGAAGATCACGTCCCGATGAAGCCAACAGAACCACATCATCCGCAAAGAGCAGAGACCCAATCCTGAGACCACAAAATTGGATCCCCTCAACACCTCGGCTGCACCTAGAAATTCTGTCCATAAAAGTTATGAACAAAATCAGTGACAACGGGCAGCCTTAGCAGAGTCCAACCCTCACCGGAAATGACTGATCTACTGCCAGCAATGCGGACCAACCTCTGACACCAGTTGTACATGGACCGAAAAGCTTGTACAAGGGAGTCAGGCACTCCATACTCCCGAAGTACCCGCCACAGGAGTCCCCGGGGGACACGGTCAAATGCACATGTTGAGCAAACTCCCATGCTCCCTCCAAGACCCTGAAGAGGGTCTAGAGCTGGTACACTGTTCCACGACAGGTTCTGGGTCCAGGTCCAGGCCATGGTCCACTTGTTAGTGACCTCTGATACAAAGTCTCTGAATAAAACTACATTTAGTGGCTGGATTGTAAACCTCCTGGATGGGACAGAAACGCCTGCAAACTTCTGTAGATCAGCTAAAGGGTAGCTATCCATCACATTTACCCCACAGAGCTACACACCACCGCTGCTGGTGGAGGAGGAGGAGGTTGACCTCGGGGCTGCTGGAGATCTAGAGGAGCTGAAAGGGTTAAACAAATGCCAGAAGAAAACTAAACTGTTTGTTTTATTTAAACTTATTGAATATTGATTTTTCCTGTTTATATACCTATGATTAAAACCAAGTATACACTTTACTTATCTATCACAAGTAATTTAACTCCGCATGCAGCCATGACTGAATGATTTCCTGATATCATCCATCTGAAGCTGAATTTGTGGAGCCTTTCTGTCGGAGCTCTGCAGGGACTTACAAACAGAAATCTATTCCAGCAGATTCCTTCCATAAAACTATTAAACTGTAACTGTGTACAGTTTTAGCTGCTTCGTGTCTGGACTGGACTGTGTTTCTGTGCCTACAGTTTTAAGACTGAAGGTTCATCTTTCGACAGGGAACCGTAGATTCTATCCAACTCCGAAGCAAACTGCCGACAGACATCCATCTTTATAGCCACTTCCAGAGGTTAGCTAACTCTCTAATCACATTTTGTTCCAGAAATAAAAATATAAAAAGGATCTTAATCTGCAAAATTACCATCAGAACAAAACAAAAAGTCCTGAAGGAAAAGGTGAGGAACATGTCAAAGAATCCAGAAAGTAGAATCTTCTGTAGTTTAATCAACACCTGTGAACATGATCAGTTTTGCCAAATAAGAGAAAATGAACAATTCCTCACTCATGAGTCGCTGGTGGGTCAGCTATAAAAACAAGGACATTACGACAGATAAGCCTCAGCAGACAAGGCTAGCATTAACGGCTAGCATAACGAGCCGGGGAGGGGAGATTTACTGCGCGGAGAGTGGGCAGGGAACAAATGACTTGTTTATGACTGAAATCACTTTCAGGGAGAAGCTGCAACGACCAAATCAGTGGGAATAAAGCCGAGAGTCAGACTGTGCTGCTGGTGCATCTTCAACACTCTGAGTTTGATAATGGGGCTCAACAGGTTGGTAATCTTCCCTCAGATCCATCCGTGTTTTTACACTTCAGTCATTTGGCTGATGATGCTCTTCTCCACAGGGACTAAATGAGTGCTGCAGCATTAAAGTAGAACATTAGGAGGAAATACAACATCTACACGCATTAATAACGCTGGCATTTCAAACCCATCTGAAGAAACAGCGGCTTTAAAAACCACCTAAACCTGGAAGCTGCTTCTCTTTCAGACCATCAGAGACGTAATGAACCAACAGGCTGCAACAACATGCAGCTTTTCTTCATTTGTAAATCAGGTTTTCCTGTATGAACTCACAACACTACAAAAACACGGGGACTCTGGAACAGTCTGGAATTCATGTTCATAAGAAAAAGAAATAAAGTTCATGAGATCAGCAGTTGAATCAGAGCCTTTCTGTCCAACAGCTGGGAAGTAGATTTAGGAACAAGTTTGTTTGGAAGAGCAGTCGAAGGATGAAGCCTAAATCTCTGGAAATAGTTTGTAAATCGGAACCGAGAACAGCTTTTGTAAAACAGCTGCTGAATCACGTCTAACATTCATAATTAAGTTTGTAAGGAGGAATTATGAACCAGTTTGTTCGTATACTTCGTATACCAGCTGGTAGAGGTTTTCCTGGACACCTTACAAACTTTCCCTGCAGCTTTCCAGGGTTCCTGTCTGCCTGAAGTCCTCCATCATTGTTCCTGTGCCCAGAAAACCAGCATGACCTGCCTCAATGATCACCGCCCGTCACCCCAGTCATCGTGAAGGTTTCCAGCAGATCCTCCTAAAGCACATGAAGGACGCCATCCCTGCCGACCTGGACAGCCTTCATCTGGCCTACAGGGAGACCCGTTCTATGGAGGATGTTGTCTCCATGGTGGTTCACTCGGCCCTGACTCACCTGCTGCATCTCAACACCTGTTAGGATGCTGTTTGTGGACTTCAGCTCAGTTTAACACCGTTTTCCTGGACCTGCTGGTCCTGAAGCTCCATAACCTGGTCTGCCAGCATCCTTCTGCACCTGGATCAGAACCTCCACACCAACAGGCCCAGGTGGTGAGGATAGGGAAGTCAGCATCTTCACGTTGATCCTCACCGCTGGAACGCTGCAGGGTTGTGTGCTCGGCCCGCCCTCTTCACACAGGACTGCTCTGCCATCCACCCCCACCACGGCTGGGAGGTCTGCAGACGATCCCACCGTGGTGGCTGTCATACCCAACAATGATGAGACCACTACAGAGAAGAACTACATTGCTATTAAGTATAAATATGTCAGTAAGAACAGATGGAGAATGAAGTCCATCTCCACAGCGAGGAGCATTTCTTTATCATGACCTCATTACAACGTAAAGTTCATGAGCCGTGTGGGACGACGCTTTCAGCATGTCCACATGCAGCAAACACAACAGTAGCCAGATTTCTCGCCTAGGCCGCGATGGCGTCTGGTACCAGCTCGTATAATTCATCACTGTGGAGTTCTGCAGGTTGTAGATCTCTCACATGAATCTCTGCGCTGTGATTCGTGCCCCTTCGTCTCAGCTCGACTGGCCTTTTAAAGTCCACCCAATAACAAAAAATGCTTTAAAATCATGTGTTTGATTTGACTTATGGAGGGGAGCTCAAGCTTAATTCTGTCTGTACCTCAGGAATCAACAATCCATCCTGGACATCTCATTTGATGATGGCATAAGCCGGATATCACTAAACCCCGAGACTTGTTGGAAAAACGCTGCCTCCTAAAAGAATATAACTCAGTGACAGTTGGAAAAAGTTTGAAGACGTCCTAAAGACATTCACTGAACCAGTTTATAAGGACGCTGGATCTTTTGTTTTAGGTTCAGAAGAACTTGTCTAGGTGTATAAGAGGTGAAATTGTCCCTGCAGACACCTGGACAACGCAGCAGGAAGTGCCGGCATACCTCCATGCAGCAGTCTCCGATGATCTCTGGCACGATGCCGTAGAAGGCCAGCTCCTCGTCGAAAGCCTGGATGCACTCGTGTCGGGGGTAGTGGAGCTTCCCGGTGCGGTAAAAGTTCAGAATGTGCCGGAACATCTCCGGGTCTCTATCGAAGAAATACTCCTGCGTGTCTTCATTATAGAAGAACTCTTTCTCTGAGGAGCCCAGCAGTGTGTCGGGGTAGCGATCCAGGGTGTTCTTCCACGTCTGGAGAAACAAAAGAAGAAGATTTACTCATTAGAAGCGGTTGTTAATGAAAAGGCTGCGCAGGCTGGGCTTGTTTGGCTGCACATCAACTGCTGAACTGCAGAAAGAGTCTAAAAATAGCTGCGGTGAAACTTCACACATTCACATGTCAAGAACAGGAGTTGTTGGAAGGACCTCTCAGACGTTAGATGGGAGCAGCGAACCGTCAGTAACTGGCGGTAAAGTCAAGCCAACACATTCATTTTGTACTGAAGCTGCTGCTTTCCTGTGTGGGTAATCAGAACAAGGTCACAGGCTCAACAGAAACTTTCTGCTAGTTCTGCCACCACAGCAGAAAGGACGCTGGTGCCGCTCGATGCCTGAAAGCCGTGTGTGGAGCCATTTCATTGTTATTTCTGCCCAAATGCACATCAATGTGCCGATTAGATGGAGGGAAACGCTAGTTTCTGGAAGTTGTAGAGGTGTCAGACGAAGTCCAGGGACAGCAACGCTGGGAGAAGTAATGAGTTTATAATAACAACGAAAAAATTCTGGATCATTTAAAATGATTTATGAACAGCTTAATGAGTCAACTAACACTTATCCAAGCAAACAGCTGCAGGTGGAAAAGCCAGATGGATATAATAACATGTCACATGAGGATAAACACACCTCTGATGCATGGAGCAGCAAACAGACTCGTAGATGAACAATGGAGGTAGACAACCATTCATTGTCTGATGTTTCAGCTTGGTTTGGGAAACAAAAACTACTTGTTTTTATGGTTTTCACTGTTTTTTTCAAAAGAAAAACCAAATTTCCTTACAGTACATGGACTGATCCTCTCTGGAACGCATCCAGAGTCTAAACAAATGATTTCAAGGCTTGAGATTTTTCTTCTCTTCAAGCTTTTATTTAATATTAAGAACGTGCAAATTATATCATTTAATTAAAATAAAAAATGTGGACATTGGGGCTGTGAACACCTCAAAATAAACCAGACTACTGTTTTACATCAACATCCGGCTCCTTTCCTCCTCCTCAGCACGAGCTGAACGAAGAACAAATGACAAGCGAGATAATGCTGGATGGAAAAAGCTGATCAGCTGATCACCGACAGGAGAGGAGAGGTGCAGGCGTCGGACCCGCTCACCGGAACGGAGCGGGCGTCAAAACACCCACATCCTCCACAACACCCATTTATCCTCACAATGAAATTTCCCTCAACATTACATTTAAAATCTCCTTTTTTCTGTCAACTCGAAGGCAAGTTTCACCTCATCTGTAGAAACATGATTCAAAAATCACAATTTTTAACCTTTTTTTCACATCAAGACCAGATTCTTTTAACGTGTCCACATCATAGGACAACATGGGGTCTCCAGTGCACAGGGGTGAACAACTCTGTACCCCTGAGAAAGGCCCCTAACCCTCCAAATGCTCCCTGGGAACCGACACAAAGCCCACTGCTCTCTAGCAGAAATGTAGACATGGGTAAAATGCAGAGCCTAATTTCCCAGTCGGGATTATTAAAGTATATGTTATATTATTAATGATTAATACAACTGAGAATAATATCGAGCAAGGCTTCCGGTAAATTAGAAAAACAACAGAACAGTTTTAACAAAAATCTTTATTCTACTAAAGATTTCTCCACTCATGCACAAACCACCAGCATCAACACATCTCAGGACTATCACAGAAATGAGACAGAAAAGACAAACATCCTAGATTATAGCAGCGCTAAATAATCCCATTATAGCAGAGCGGAGGTAGTTTGATCCTAAGTGATGGCGCAGAGTCCACCAGAGACTCCATCTCTTTATTTATAGATGAAGAAATAATGGACATTTTGGCACAGATGTCCCTGAAACCGCCAGGCTGGACTGGACTTACTGTTACTCAGCAGTAAAAAATTCATTTGGGTTGGAAGTTAATTATAATGGACCAGTTCTAGGTCCACCGTATAAACCTGAAATTAGCAACTCTTTGAGAAGTGATGACCAATTTTAGAAGTTCAGCTCTTTAGATAGATTCACCTCTTTTGATTCGGCTCTTCTTTTAATATCACTCAGTGCATCTATTTTAGTCTAGTTTAGCTATTATGAGATTGTTTCTACATTAGTTTCTATTTTTCTAAAATACAGAAAAGACACTGACATAAAAAGAAGCTCAAACTAAATTTTGGTTTTAAGGTGTTATTGGATTTTTTTAAAAAGACATTTGTAGATGAGATGTACCTCAGTAACAGCATGGTACATGTGTTTTCACTCTAATAAATTAAATAATTCTGCCTTCATTGATGTATTTGTGTTTATGACCATGCTTTATGGTTAATTATTTGAAAAAATGAATTAAATAAGTCATTCAATTAAAAAGAAATAGCGACAGAATATAAGGTCCTTATAACACAGGACCTTCCTGATAACCAGGAATTAAAAACAAAGTAAAATCATCAATAATGACATCTGGAAAAATAGATGGTAAATAGATTCATTTATCCTGATTTGTCATGCCGAGAGTTCAGGGGAATGAAAACTGTCCCCAATAGACACAAACGTGTCTGTTATGTAGAACATTTGGGCCACCTTCTTCTGGCACTTCCAGCTCAGTTATAACTCAGCTGTGGTTCAATTATGGCCCTGTTACGGCTCAGCTGTGGCTTAGCTATGGCCCTGTTACGGCTCAGCTGTGGCTTAGCTATGGCCCTGTTATGGCTCAGCTGTGGCTTAGTTATGGCCCTGTTATGGCTCAGCTGTGGCTTAGTTATGGCCCTGTTATGGCTCAGCTGTGGCTTAGTTATGGCCTAGTTATGGCTTATCTGTGGTTCAGTTATGGCCTAGTTATGGCTCAGTTAAAACCTGGGTACTAAAAGTGTTGCAACGTTTCCTTTTTGGACATAAAAGGTTGTTCAGAAAAACTGGTCACTTTCTGAAGAACATCACGGTGTTGACTAAGAGAGTGTTGGCTTCTGGTCCATTTCTGGCCCACATAACACTAGCCATAGCCGTAACTGAGCCATAAGAGCCAGAAGTAGCCCGGATTCATCCCAAACATGTCTGCTGTTAGGGTCATAGGTGCTGCTGATGAAGCACCTGGGGTACTAGAAGCTCAAAACAGTCTATAACAGAATCAGCTGTTTGGCATGGGCAGAAAATGGGTGCACGAAAATCCAAATCCAGATTCTTCATGTGTGTAACTCACAAACTCATGTTATCCCACATGCTTCTTATCCCACTTCCTGCTTATCCAACATGCTTCTCATTCAAAATGCTGCTCATCCCACATCCTGCTAATCCAACATGCTGCTCATTTAACACTCTGCTCATCCTACATGCTGCTCATCCCACATGCTGCTCATCTCACATTCTGCTTATCCCACAAATGTATGTTCCTTATGGCCCCATTTCATATGGAAATAAACAAACTTTCCAACAGTATCAGAAAAAAAATCCACCAAACATTCTACTGTTGAGAAGCTGAGAAGCCCCACCCTCCATCCAACACCTTTATGGAGGAGCATGCTCAGTAGACGACGACACCCACCTGAAACCTGACACCGCTGACGTTGACATACAAGATCTCATCTGATCTGGACGAGTTGTCCACTGGAGGTTTGGGCATTGTCTTCTTGGCCAGCGGCAGCCAGCCCACCGCCGCTGCCCGTGCAAATGGCAGCCATGTCGCCACGCCGGCTGCCATCTTGCATCAGAGCGTTTTGCCTGCAGAGAAATCTGTCCTGGGGGAGGAGGAAGCCGGGGGTGGAGCTAATAGATCCAGAGGTGAGTGCTTTAGATGAAACTCTGCTTACTGCTTTACCTGCCTTGATTTCCTGCAACAGTTGAAGCAGCTACAGGCGATGTGGTCGGACATTTTGAAAGGATGGTGGGGGAGGGGGCAGGAAAGGGGAGGGGGCGGGGTCAGAGGGCAGTCAGGTGTCAAGCCATGAAAAAAAACCTGGAGAAGGAGCAGGAATGCTGCTGCATCGGGTTCCTTCTGGTCTGCGGCTTTCCAAAATAAAACCAGAGCTCCACCAACTCCTACAAGATGCTCGTCAGGGTAAAAATGGCCCTTTTACAACCAAAAACTGTCTGGAATCTTGGGAATTAACTGGAATTTTTTCTATTTTACTTTCAGCCTACAACTGCCTCTGAGTTGAGCTGTCCGGAGCAAGATGTTGCACCTCCAAGCGTGGACCCTCTTCATTAAAAAAACATAATTTACTGAAGTCTCAGAGCAGCAGGATCTGTGTCAAATAATAACAAAGTGCTTCTTTAATATTGCTGTCACAAGTTTATTGCTGCAGGGATTTGGAAGATGAAGATATAAATCCAGGTAGGAAAGTGTTAAAAGTGTGTGTCTGCTTCCTGCTTCTCTGTTAGACTCTTATTAAATTGTGATGATGCTCCCTGAAGTTGCCTCTCAGAGCTTCTCTGCTGTGGAGGTTGTGTGTCTGGAGCCTCCCTCCTCCTTTTTCTGGCTTGTCTTGCTGTTTTTCCTGTTTTTCTGTCTCCAAGTGTCACCGTCTCCCTCAGCGGGACATCAGCAGCAAGCAGAGATTCCGGCTTTGTCTTGGTGAGCTGGGAGAAGGCGTCAGGTGGTCTTTACTCCTTGTCCATGTATGGCTGTCCTGTCAGAAAACACACCAACATGAAAGAGACAGCGTGAGACACAAAGCAGGAGGAGAGGGACAAACAGGCTTGTTCCAGGAGAGAAAAGAGAAAGAACAAGTAAGAGAGGGAAGAGAGGGAAAGATGGAGGAGGAGAAGAATGTGGAAAAGCAGTTGCTGAAGGAAAGAATTGAGAATAGAGGATGGTTGAATAGAACAAGAAGGAAAAATGAAGGGAAGAGAAACAGAAGAATGCTGTAAAGCTCTGATGAAAACTTCTTCACATCTTCAGCAGCATCGACTCATTTTAGTCCAGTTTCCACATTCAGAACAAAGTGGGTCCGTTTCATCAAACTTCGTAGAATTACTCCTAAAAACACTGTTAAGCATGAGTAAAAAAGGTCCTACACCAAAGTTACTTATCAAAGTGTCTCACCTGATGACTGCGTTATGGATGCACCGCCGCAGCTGTTCACGGCCATTTTAGTCAATGGTTTGATTCCCACCGAGCACTACGGTGCGTGTCAGGAGCATCCCAGAAGCGCCTTGTCTCCACTAAACACAATACCTCAAACTCAGCAGTTCACATAGGGGCAGACAGGAAATCGGTAATTTTCAAAATAAAAGCCCCATGCAGATTTTTAGCTGCTGAATCATGTAAACATTACGTCATCAGCGTGTCTCGGTGTTTTCTTTTTTATCATGGCCGATCAGATGTTTATGCTGGAGGTGGAGAATCACAAGATTCTCAGATTCTCCTGTATATTTTGTGATCTCGCAGATCCAGCTCAGTAGACTGCACCTGACACTCTTCCAGCCTGAACCGCGGCGGAGGCTGGAACTAAATCGTGGCGGTGGTAATTGGGGATAAAGCTGGAGTTATACTCGGGATTCGTCTGTGTCGGGTCAGGACCGCGTAGCTGAGGCAGATGAAATGTGTGCGTATATTGGCATGTAGGGAAACAGCGTAATGTTGGATCTGCAGGTGGCAGTAGGACTGGTATCGGCTGGTTAATCCACAGGGTGGAGTTTCATTGATGGTTTTAGTACAACAATGGCGGCTGACATGGTGTGGTGTCTTTGAGAGATCGTGGAAGCAGGGGAAGAAAATGATCCTTCTGTTGGACGTTTTACATCGCAAACAGATGAGAAGCAGAAGGAGATGTCGTTCAGAGAGAAGATACGAAAGTACGTATCACAAAATTACCAATCACAATGGATTACGTCTGTGTCACCGTGTTTGCGTCGCTGGACTGCAGGTCTTGTTGGGACAGGGACGTGTCAAGGTTTTGTGGACCTACATGGAGCCTAAGGCGGTGACGGCGTAACCGACCTGATGCCAACGTCACGCAAGTATGACTGGACCTTAAGACTCAATCTTAATTTTCATTCTCAGAGTTCGGCTACGACAGTTCTAGGTGCCGTAAACGGAACAATAGATGACATCACCACTGAACTGACCAATCGCTGAATGGAACCATTTATCTGAGAATATCCACATATCTCAGAGAGTTTTAATTCCCCCTTAAATCAGAATAAAACTTAAACATGCTTTAAAATGACCGTGTAAACACCTAATTCCGAATGAATATGGCCATTCCAAATTAAACTTAAATCAGAAGAAAGTGGCTGGTTTATTCAGATTTTAAATCCAGATTCAATAATTCCTCAATCATGTGTATTCCACGTACCATGACGGTACAGTGCTCTATCTCCTTCTCCCCCTTAGCTTTCCGAAGTGAAGTAGTACGCTAGGTCAAGCTGCTGCTTCAACACGAGAATCACAATCAGAGTGAAAATGGTTCTTATTACGTGGTCTTGTATGTTGTAGTGGAAAAGAAAAGAAGCAGGAACTGGAGTTTGTCTTCTGCAAACAAGGTTGCTTGTGTGAGTAACATGGTTCTGAGCAACAGCAGCAAAAGGAAACTTTCGGTTGCCTGGTGATACCAGTACAAAGAGCCTTTAGCTGCCTTCGCAATTCACTGCTCAGCCAGCTGGGTGGGTCAGTGGGAACAGACCCCCACATTCAGCTCTTTTCCAGGAGGATTTTGGTTAGCGTACGCTCCCTCCACAGACCCAAACCTGCAGACTAACTGCTAGCATCTGCTGGTTTGTTCTGGGTTCCCTAGCCACTGCTATCTCCTCATGGCTAGCTACTAATTTCATCCATTCCTCATAGTATATGCCAAATTAGCCGTATATTCCAGTTAATTTATTTTGCTGAGCATCTTTTATGGCTGAAATGCAAGCATGAGAACAAGCCACGGAGAAGCTCATTACTGCCCATATCCTAAAGATACTGCTGAAACCAACAACAAAACAATAAAACACAAAGCTTCAACATGCCGTGTCTCTGATTTCTTCTGTTTAAATAGCTTCACACTTTAGATTTATTCTGTACGATAGGATTGAAAAAATAAATTGTACATATCTGGCATAAAGCGTCAGTGTGAACATCATGTCTGGTGGAACTGATCTTCATCCTGCTCAAACGTCCCGAGAGACGAGCAGCTGAATCCACGCTCATTGTTTCAGATGAAGATATAACGCTGCAGGTTATTAAAGATGTTTTTATGATGAGGTGAGCGGTACGTCTTCAGTCTGCTGAGGAAATCTTTCACTCTTTATTTTCCCTCTGTGAGCTTCATTCAATAAAGCATCCACAATAAAGTTTCCTGTGAAGGAGCTTGCCGTCAGATAAGGAGTTATTGCTTAAAGTCCACAGTGGGAGCAATAAAAATTCTCTTTCTCAGGTTTGGTTGGAATCATGAAGTTTAACCTTTTCAATAAACTATCAGCAGATCTGAACTCATTTTATCCAAGAACTTCTTCTGTTTTTTTTTTTTTTTGTTTGTTTTTTTCATATTGTCCCACTCCAGAAGTTAAAACAAAAACAAAACAACTTCATGCCTATGATTCAATGTTTTTAAAATTTAGATTTTTTTACTCATTCAGTAAAGAATCTGTTTATAATTGCTTATTAAAACCTTTCACATGTTAGCTAGCCATCACATGAGAAGCTAGTGCAACCTCCCAGAAGTTAGCAGGGGTAGACTATGCTAAGCTAGCACATGTTAGCAGCTAGCCAGTATTGCTAGCCGCTAGCAGCTAGCAGGTTTTAGCAGCTAAGGGCTACACACTAGCTCATCCCCAGGAGAAGTCTTGGCGCCTGGCTTGTCCCAGATCTGGCCAGTCCAGGCGGCTACCAGCAAGTTCTGACTAATTACGACAACAGTCACGTAGCAGAAGCGTTTCTCCACAGCGACTGATCTGAGAAGAAGAACTCAAGCAGAAACCAACCAGAATGGACGTCATCATCCGTAAGTGGTAGTCAGATTGCTGGGAGTCCAGGTGGACCCAGGTGCTGTCAGGTAGTGCTGGAGGTGGGGCTTTTCCTCTCTACAATAGTCCTGTGTTTAATTATGATTTCATCCCACATCACCTCATGCTGAGTTGAGCCAAACAGATTTGTGTATTTAATTAAAAGTAAAATTAGCTGAAAGAAGATGAGCTCTGCACACGCAGACAGTTTGTTTCCCTACTTAACTCATTTATGAACCAACTGCTTTTATTTCTTCTGTTTTCAATAAACTCCCAAGTCAGTAAAAACAGTTACAGTTAATCAATGCGACAATATGAAAACAGCGAATGAGAAACTGGACTTGAGTCAATGCAAGTACACCTGAACACAGCTGATATTGATTATTTTTAGTCTCTTGTTGTTTTTAAAATGAATTTAAGGTTCCTTTATTTATGTCTGAATGCAAACCAAATGTCCAGCCACAACAGATCGATGCCGGAGACCATGTGGAGTCTTGTTGATGAGTCTTGTTCTTGTTGATGCAGTAATTAGAACAAAACATCACAGTAGTAAACACCAACAGAGAGAATCACCGGCGGTTTTTAAGCCCTATGTTTGGTCTCACAGGTCACAACAGAGCAGAAAAATGTCAACGTATTTTTAAAAAGTACAGACTCTGGTACTATACATATACATAACTCTTCCCTCACCCACCCTCCCATCTCCCCGGGTAGGCGGGGTTCATTTCCAGCTCGGGTCCTCTACCGAGTTCAGGGAGCTTGAGAGTCCTCCAGTATCTCAGCTGTTCCTAGGACTGCTCTCTTCTGGATGGAGGTGTCTGATGGTTCTCCAGGTATCTGGAGGTGGATGCTTTTTCTCTGTCATTCTGAGCTTCTCTCTGCATTTCTGTTCTGAATCTAGAACCCTGGATCTGATCAGCTGGTCTCTCAAAGCAACTGACCAAATTTATTTGAACCGTGAATCGGGCGTTCAGGACAGAAGCCTGTGGTCCAAATCTGGCTCCTGAAAATTTAAGCCACATTGTTCATGTACGACTTTCATTCCATCAGGACCTCCTCCGTCTCCATTTTGATCTATTTAACCTTTAAAACTCCCCAGATCCCCCCGAGCACCATCACTTCTATCATCAGCAGCATCTCAGGAGCACCGAGTCACCTCTGTGGGGGAAACTGGAGGAAACAGCACAAACACTGCCTGTCGAATGTTCGTAAGAGTTCTTCTGAGTGTTGGAAGAATCTGTTCTTACATAAGAACATGTCCAAGACATGAAGATTGTCCTGAAAGCCAGAATCTTTGTAAGAACGTTTGGTGAATGAAGCTAAGTTTCCTTGAAACCCTTTTGGGGTAAGCCCGGTCTCATTAAAAGAGATGGTATTCATCCCACTTGGGAAGGTGCCTCTCTTCTAGCTAGTAATATGGCTGAGAGGGTTTT
>JBAFSZ010000015.1:1645111-1656628 GCA_036919955.1 Melanotaenia pygmaea
CTTTATAAACTCTTTTTAGACTCTTTATAAACTCTTTTTAGACTCTTTATAAACTCTTTTTAGACTCTTTATAAAGTTCCTAAAACAAGAAAATCATGGAGCAAACAGGAGAATTTAGTTGCTTTTAGAACAACTTGAGTGAACGAAGTGAATTCCACTTCGACAACATCAACTTTTGCATTTTCCACACTTAATATAAATATTTTTATTTATTAATTGTTAATCAGTTTCTTGTTGAAGATATTTTGGTCTACTTTGTCAGACCTGCGTAGTTCTTACAGAGGTTCTCTCTCAGTCTCGTACCTACCGCTGATGGACTCTAATGTTGATATAAAACAACCGTTTCCCAGGTCTCACCTCTCCCACATACTCCATGACGAACTGGTTCTTCTTGATGTGCTGCAGCGTGCGGACCCCCCAGCCTCGGCCATTCTCCGTCTTAAAGATGCACAAGTCGAACTGGATGCCGTTCTGCACCACTCTGTTGGGACAACCGGGCCCACAGTTGCATCGGGAGTTGCACTCGTATATGGGCTCTCCTGGCCGGACCCGGACCTGGCCCCGGTCGTTGTAGGCCATGCGGTGCAGGGAGGCGCCGGGGCAGCAGCCGTTCACCGGCTCCTCCAAACAGTTCTTACATTCGCAGCCCACAGCCATCTCATTCAACACAATGCCGGGACCAACTTTGTAGTTGTTAATGTAGGTGAAGTTCTTTGGAGGACCCTCCAGGTCCACTTCATTGGTGACAAAAATGCGACCGGGGTGGTTGCGAGTGTAATTCAAGTGGTCCTCCCAGCGCTGCAGACTCTGACGTAGCTTCGCTTTCTGGACCAGGAAGGTGGTAACCTCCTTATCTAGCTTTTTGGGAATGCAGCGTCTCTTGTGGCGCTTTAGCTCTTTATCCAGATCCATGTGGAACAGTTTAATCAGTTTTGAACATTTAAGGTTTCTCTTGGGTTCCCAGGAATTATCAGATTCCGGGAAGCCCTTCCACTTCACCAAGTAGAGCTCCTCCTCCTGAAACACACATCATCATCATCATAATCAGTCTGGATAAAAAAAAAAATCAACTCTTTCCTGTTTACATGCTCACTCAGGGCAAATATCTGGCAGATACACCCCAGTTAAAATGCCTGGTTTTAGTCATGTTTAAAAACCACTAAACAAACCACAATAAATCAGTTTGAAACTTTCCCCATCTTTAACTGACCTATAACCTGTACAAGTTTATTAAAAAAAAAGTCTGATATGTTAAAAAATGTAAAAACTACGGCTGTCAAACGATTCCATTGTTAATCTGATTAATAACATTAATGTGAACACCTTGCTTGCAGTCTGCTGAAAGCTAGGTGTTACACCTGAAGTTGCAGCCTCAATAAAACGTGCTTGACGTTGAGAAAATTAAACTCTTTTCTGTAAGTAGCAGCGTTTTTAATTCATTGCAGCGTCTTTGTTTTTTAATTCTCAAACAGCCCATCTAAAGGCCCATTTAAGCTCAACGCAGAAGGCGGATATGCTGACGGACAGTTTCCATCTTCACACATTCACAGCAGCACTGTGAACATCTGGACTGAGATAAACTCTTCTGCCTGGAAATGTGAGGGAGGAGCAGCTGATGCAGAACTCTGGAAAGCTTGGTGAGAATAACGTGTTGCTGAGTACTTCATGTACAACAAATCTGGAAACACTGGGTGACGGGACTGATCTACTGACCCTGTCGTCCCTGCTTTGCTGCCACTTGCTGAAACTGTGATACGAGTTGTTGTTGGCTGATAAACTTTATCAGTGCTTGCTGGCCCTGCACCCTCCTCTACACTACACCCTGTTTTATTAACAGCAAAAGAAACATTTTCAGATGGTTACAGCCCGACAACTAAAGCTGCTAAACGACAGGGCTGGGCGACTAATCGCATTTTAATCACAACTATGGGTTTTAAACGATCATAAAAATTAATTGATACTGTTGCAAATAGAGCGCCACTTGTAGCGCTCTGCTGCAAACTCCTCCCACAGCTGCAAACTCCTCCCACAGCTGCAGACTCCTCTGACAGTCTGAGCCGCTGTGGTTTTATTTAAATGGAGTTGCAAACACCTCTCACGTTATGGGCTCGACACACGGGAGGCAACGTCGCTCCTTCTCCATCATGATGATTATCATTTTTCCCCATAATCGAGCAGACCTACTAAACGACTTATACATATACAAAGCAAATCTAAACCACAGCCAACGGATTACACACAGCTACAGGTAGTCTAGCTACGTGGGGTTATGACTGTTATTGTAATTACATGAAGTTATGGTACATTGTCCATCATACTGTACTGTCAGAGTTCCTGCAGATATACTTGAAGACGGGTGAATGAAAAACAACCTGAGACTCTTACAGGATCATTTCAATCCTCTGCAGCTTTAATCATGCGCAGCAGGGTGCAGACAGACGTGATCCGTTTTCACACATTCACAACAGCACTAAAATTTCCGTCCATGTTCCTGAGTGTTGCATGTGAGAAAGCTCATCTCCACAGCTGGACTTCTTGTGGAGATTTTCCACACAGGAACACAACAAAAGTTCTTTTTACAGTCATCTGTTACACATGAACATCACATCTGGACTGAGATAAACTCTTCTGCCTGGAAATGTGAGGGAGGAGCAGCTGATGCAGAACTCTGGAAAGCTTGGTGAGAATAACGTGTTGCTGAGTACTTCATGTACAACAAATCTGGAAACACTGGGTGACGGGACTGATCTACTGACCCTGTCGTCCCTGCTTTGCTGCCACTTGCTGAAACTGTGATACGAGTTGTTGTTGGCTGATAAACTTTATCAGTGCTTGCTGGCCCTGCACCCTCCTCTACACTACACCCTGTTTTATTAACAGCAAAAGAAACATTTTCAGATGGTTACAGCCCGACAACTAAAGCTGCTAAACGACAGGGCTGGGCGACTAATCGCATTTTAATCACAACTATGGGTTTTAAACGATCATAAAAATTAATTGATACTGTTGCAAATAGAGCGCCACTTGTAGCGCTCTGCTGCAAACTCCTCCCACAGCTGCAAACTCCTCCCACAGCTGCAGACTCCTCTGACAGTCTGAGCCGCTGTGGTTTTATTTAAATGGAGTTGCAAACACCTCTCACGTTATGGGCTCGACACACGGGAGGCAACGTCGCTCCTTCTCCATCATGATGATTATCATTTTTCCCCATAATCGAGCAGACCTACTAAACGACTTATACATATACAAAGCAAATCTAAACCACAGCCAACGGATTACACACAGCTACAGGTAGTCTAGCTACGTGGGGTTATGACTGTTATTGTAATTACATGAAGTTATGGTACATTGTCCATCATACTGTACTGTCAGAGTTCCTGCAGATATACTTGAAGACGGGTGAATGAAAAACAACCTGAGACTCTTACAGGATCATTTCAATCCTCTGCAGCTTTAATCATGCGCAGCAGGGTGCAGACAGACGTGATCCGTTTTCACACATTCACAACAGCACTAAAATTTCCGTCCATGTTCCTGAGTGTTGCATGTGAGAAAGCTCATCTCCACAGCTGGACTTCTTGTGGAGATTTTCCACACAGGAACACAACAAAAGTTCTTTTTACAGTCATCTGTTACACATGAACATCACATCTGGACTGAGATAAACTCTTCTGCCTGGAAACGTGAGGGAGGAGCAGCAGCTGATGAAGAAATCAGTCTGTGGAAAGTTCAGTTTTCTTTACAACACACCGAGAATGACGTGTGTGTTGCTATGAGTGCTTCATGTACCTGTACATGACCTCAACAGCAGTGAGAGCAGAAAGAAGCATGCAGGTCAACGGAAAGAACAAACTCAGGACCTGCCACTGATCCAGAACGTCTATAACAGGGCTACTCAGTTCAGTCCTACAAGGGCTGCAGACCTGCAGGTTTTCCTTGTTTCCCTGCTCCAACACACCTTTGGAACTTGGAAGCTATTTGGAACTATTTTTGTTAAAAGAGAGATGACACACTTCAAACACACAAACGCTGCAAGACATGCAGGATTCTTGAGCCAAGCGGGAGAGAAACTTAAATCCACCTACAGGACAACCACAAGCTACGGACAATTCTACAATTCTAAAGTCATTTAGCAGACGCTTTTATCCAAAGCGACTTATATTTGAGAGTAAGAACAACAAGCTATGGACGAATCCAGAAGACGTTTCTTTTGTTACGTCGTGATGACTGTTAATCCCAATTACCTCGTATCTGACAACATGGACAGCTGCATGGATTTCGTAACTGCACGGTGTACAGGTACTGATGAGGGCATCTTATCTGGAGATGTTTTTTAATATTAGTAAGACATCAGTGCATCACCGTAAACTCTGCTTCATCTGACAGAAACTGCTTTCAATAACTGGAACATAAAATATTAATCTCTTGAATTTATCTATAGTTTCTGTAAAGTTTCTGTATCTGCTTCTGTTACTGACTGAATTAATTTTATTACAAAGCAACAAGCTATTTAATCCCAAACGATGTAATGATTTTTTTAAACAACCACAGGGAAAGACACGTCCTGTGGTCGTGGAAAAGATATAAATCCGTTTCAGAAGGGTCAGATCATCGGCATATAGCAACGTAAAACATCCAAGAAGATGCAGAAACTACTAGAACTGGGTTCAGAACTGTCCAACGCGTTATAAAAACTGGAAGGATGGTGGGGAACCATCGTCTTCCTGGAAGAAATGTGGTCAGAAAAACATCCTGAATGACGGTGATTAATGATCACTTAAACATTTTAAACACCTTTATATAACTTTATGGGGCTTCTGTAACTTAACTGTTAATCAGTGGCATGCAGTGAGTGTATTACAGGGTTATAGCATTATTAATATCAGATCTGGCACCATACCTTTGTTTTCTTGTAGTCACAGAGGAATTCCACCTCATACTCATTGACGTTGGCTCTGCTCACTCCCAGCTGCTTACAGTGGAGCTTCTCTGTGCGACACAGGGCCTCGAGCTCATCCCAGGTCATCTTACAGGGCACGCTGCAATCTGACACAGCAAACACACCGAGGATAGACCACAACTCACGTTACAGTTTGCATATTTCGTGATCTGCAGTAGATCTTAAAGCATTGTGCACATCGGCTGTGAAACTGTTTGGCTCTGAAAACTTAAAGGTAGCGACACTTTTCATTTCGATCATCCACAAGGTCACCGTGAGTGAAAACAGCTTTAGAAATCTGAAGCAGCCTAATGGACGAATAAAAGCAAATGTCTACACGCGCAATCAAACACTACGTGGCGCGTGCTGCTAAACGTTATTTGTCTGCCTGAGCCAACACAGAAGTCTGGTTCAAGTCCAGGTTTGCAAACTGATTACATGTGTCCTGAAAAATACATGTTTCTAAGTCATCTGTGTTACATCGTGTTCACAATCAGGCACTTTTTCTCACAATGGCAGGGCAGCAGAAATACGCTGTCTTGAAGTCGCCATGTACCACACAAGCACCGCTCGTGTTAATACGATATGTGCTCGACGACAGGACTGCGTATGTAGTGGAGGTCATTTAAATAGTTATACTGCAGGACTTCCCCTCGATAAATAAACTTAGAACTGAAAATAAAGTCAAGCTCATAATGTTACCTTTCAAATTTTCCGCCATGTTTTCCACACAACCGCCAAAATAGATGAAACTACGGAGTAAGGAGGTCCTTCGACAGAGGTGGCCGTAGGGACTGCTGATTGGACGAGCGTCATCTATCTGGCTTCTCATTGGCTCCGAAGTAGTACGGCGCGGTAGCAAGGCCGACAATAGGCTCGCTCTAGATTAAGCAAGGGCTCACAACATTTATACGCAGGCGCAAAACCAAGGAGTAGGCGGAGCCTATAGACAAATGTGTCTGTGGCGGAATCCACTCTCTCCATTTATTCCCTCCATTTAACAGAAAGGCTCCTCTGCTCTCCGCTGGTCGTCCTGGCAGGAAGCCGACACACAGAGAGATGAAAAGTGAAAGCAGTGAAAGGCAAATAAATAAACTGTATGTTTTCTCTTTTATATATTGTCTTAATAATTTTGATTAGACCTTAAATATTTAAAAATTCCTGGTTGAAAGAAGCAGAAATAATAGTAAAAATAGATTACATTAATAGTTAAATAATAGGCTACAATCCGTAATTTATTCAAATGTGAAGAGTTGGCTAATTTAATGCAAGGTAGTGGTTTATTTTTCTGCTATTGAACAAACCATATTCTTTACATAATAATTATAGTTAACTATTGCAAGAGAAGCAGCAGTCAGTGAAAATATTTAATTTCGTTTTGCTTGAATGCAATGGATGATCAGACCATCAACACTTCTGGATTATGTTAGGACTTCTTTTTGCATCGGTGGCTCTTTTGGAATACGTTTTTATTGAAGAACAGCCACATCATACTTCGTTTAGTAGGATGACCATGCAATCATTAAAGACAACACAAAAGTGTAAAAATAAATAGGAACAATTGAACAGTAACAAAACAAATGATAAATTTTACACAACTTAGGTTAAAGAGTATACTCAGTCAAATCCATTCAATCTGTTTCAGTTCCAGTAATTGTATTAATTCAAATAGCACATTTCAATAGAATAAATGTAAAAGTTGTTGGCATAATTTGTACTTTTGGAGTTAGGTAAAAAAAATAACTAGATGCACTAAAATCATACTTTCACCCCGTTATTTACCTATATTGTCTGCTTTATTGAAGGGTCTCTGGGTCAGGGGTCTGGGTGTGGGTCTGTTGGGACGTATAGGACAGAAAGTTTAACTAAAGTATAGATCAATATCAATCTTATCGATATTTGGATCGATATCTCCACCACTACTTTCAGTCTTCTATAATAATAATAACCTGATTTGGCCTTGTTGTTGTGAAGCGTGTCAGGTTTTTTAAATCATGTGCAGCTCTGCAGACAGAATAAAGTAATAATGTCCTCAGCAGTGAAGCGTTGCCTGATGTGATATCTCTACCCTTCACTGGTCAAACCACAGTCACATCCTTAGAGTCCTGGTAGTTTATGTCAGCTCTGACGGTAATGCGGGTTACATCTGTAGGTCTTTGCTGCGCTGCTTCTGGTCTGCCTGGGTGCTGACTGTTGGTCTGAGGGAAGTGGAAACCCTCCAGCGGTGTATGCTCTATCCTGCACAGGCTGTCCTCGCTATCGCTGCTGTAGCCGAGGTTGGAGACGCTGACGAGACAGCGGCCGGGCCGAGTTTCCTCTGGCTTGTGATGTGTGGTCTGAACATCATCTGTTTGAACAGCCTTTTCCATCTTCCAGGTACAGACAGGACCCTCAGCATCCGCCCCGACGTTAGGCTCCACCTTACGGAAAGTGTGGCGGGCATACAGACCGATGCAGAACATCTCCACGATCACGCTGTAGTGGTAGATCACTAAGTTTGGACAGGAAACACAGGACGCAGGTCAGAAAGACAAACAGCTGTGGGTGTGATTATTTGGCTTCACATGTAACATGAGTTACAGATAATAAGAAATACATGTGTACTAAAAGAAGTTTGTGATTGTTCTTTTATTTACAAGTTATTATTTAATGTTTTACAATTATAATTATTATTTTTTATTAGATTAGTTTAGGTTGCTGCTTTGAAGATTGATGCCAAAAAAATATATATTGACAGTAAAGCATCTTTCTCTGTGTCTATCTGCACATGATAATAGAGCCGGATGTAGTCTGTGTGATTATTGTCTTGAAATGCAACCATTTTGTTTCAAGCAGCACCTCATAATAAAATAACCACCACAAGATGGTATCAGTTTAGCATCGGATACAGTTGATCCTAATTTACTTCTTAATAATTAATAATAAGTACAGTATCAGAAGAGTTGCACAAGTCTGCAAATGAGCTATTAATTAAGTTATTAATGATAATAAATTAAATGGAAAATTATGCATAAATTAGGCATTCTGTATTTTATTTTGCTTTTACAATGGCAAAATAAATAAATCCCAAATTTCCCGGAGGGCTCTCCGAAGGGATTAATAAAGTATTTCTATTCTATTCTAAATAGAATAACATTTTTTTAAATTATTGAGCTTTTGCCATATGCCAGGAAAAAAGAAGACATGGATGTTTCTCTTCCTGCAGCTCTGGTACAAAGTGTGTGGCACTTTGGGATTCATTGCTAATGGAGCACAACGAACAGAAACATGCTGAGCCAAAGACAACAACTACCAACAGAGCCTCGTCCAAGTCAAGAGCCCAGAGTCTGCAGAAAGAAGCCAAAGCCGAACACGGACCGAGACTCTTAGAGAATATAAACTGCACCTTTACAAAGCAGATTTTTAGTAAACTGGGACATTATGCTAACATCACAGGTGGAAAAACCCATTTAAAAATGTAGTGACCTACTTTGCGACCTGGTCAACACTGATAACGGAGGTGTGCAGGGGATAACTTCAAGAGCACCCAGTGTCTCCAGGATGCCACTCTGCAGGCCACACAGCACCAACACCGCGATGATGCAGATGAACTTGGCTCTCAGTCCATAGCCATGTAGAGCACTCTTGGTGGCTTTGTAAAACAGAAGGTGGCCGTAAAAGGACACAAAGGTCGACACACCTATGATGGCGTTGACGTACAGGTTGGGGTTGACTGAATCCACCTGGAAAACAAGGAGAGGAATATTACAAGGATGCAGGCACAAGGATTAACACTTACCTCTAACTTTATTAGGTGCACCTAGTTAATTACTTGTTAGCATAAATAGCTAATCAGCCACTGACATGGCATTTCAGCTGGAATGGATCCATCCTGCCTCAGATCAACGCTTCAGGCTGCTGCAAATAAAAGAAAAGGGTCCAACTCGGTACTAGAAGGTGGACCTGAAAAATGGCTGGTTAGAGAATTTTTCAAAAGGATTACTTATTGATATCAAATAACATAAATTTTTATCAGAAGGAAACTATTAGGGCTTGAGGCCTGGGCGTCACACCCATGGAGGGTCCGACACCCACACCGCTCACCGGCGCCGGTGACTCAGCTGTAAACTCTGCTGGTTTTAATCCAGCCAGATGGATCAGGTTCAGATATCTAACGAGTGTCCAGATTAAACCTGAGGGTGTTTTTTCTAAATCATTGGTGCTGTGCAGATGCTGGACAGGCAGGTTTACTTTGGGAGCCATGAATGTGGCGAAGGGAAATTATGAACAGGTTCTGAAATACAAATCAGAGCAGGACCAGGTGGTTGACAGGAGATAGGAAGGATTTATGTGCAGGGGCGGAAAAGGTTTGATGAGGGGGCCAGGCGGGGACACAATGATTTTTTATCTGTTATTAAGACCTTGATTTTGGTAAATAATTAGCTGATTATTAGAACTTAAGAGGTCATCAAATGTTAAATTTGGAAAAACTATATATTTTAGTGTTGACGTAGAACAACAAGTAGAAGTGCGTTACATGCTGCATTCACTGACACTTGGGACATCTGACGCTTACCAAAGTGAAGGTAAGTTTACACTTAATATTTGTTAGCTAAATGATAATAAAGAAGCTTTAGACAACTACCCTTCGACCCGAGCATGCAGATAATCAGAGGACCTCTGGTCTGAATGCAATCACGCTCATTCGGATAATGTACACGTACATCACCGTAGTCGTACTGCTCGTCTGTCCAGAGGACCAGGGTAACGAAGAACAAGATGCTGCGGACGACAGAGAGCTGCAACACGGCAGCCATCATCCAGCCTCGGCTGCTGCTGCGCATCAGACGAGAGACGAGGCTGGTCAGTGTGTCAGCGTACTGAAACTTATAGTCATGCAAACAAAGACAAGTCCCTGCAGAGAAAAAGCCAAACTCGTGTAAAAGCATGCACTCATGGCAGCTGAGCTGAACAGATGTGCTAACACAAAGCTTTATTAGAGAACAGTACGGTGTAAATGTGGTTAGATAGCTGCATACAAGGGTTTAAACCACAAGTTTAATCCTTACACAACATTATACCAACAAACTGAATAACTTCTAAACTCTTTCTAAATGAAGCTAACCTGTTAACTTTGGTTCAGGAGTGAGGCCACACCTCTAATTACCTGGTGAGCCTTCCTATATCTGCCTCACCCACTCACCAACATTCATCTTGTTCTCTTGATGCCACCCCCCCGTCCTCATTCATCCTCCTTCATGTATTCATCCACCTATCCATTCCTCTCACCAGGAGACTATAGTCCAATCCAAGACCCGAGTCCACATCTCCAGCGGATGCACTCAGCTCCTCTCTGTGTGGACATGGCCTTCATTTAACAAATACAGGCTTTGTCCAGTCAAATCCTCGCGGACCCCTTGTGCTCTTTGGGGACCCCCTTGGGGTGTCGGGGACCCCAGGTTGGGAACCATTGCTTTAGATTATACTATCAAACTGGACAGTAGGCGTAGAGCTGTCTGGGAGGGGCGTTTATAAATGATTATTTTATCCATGTTAGATCGACATCTGTAATTTGGATGGATACTGAATGGATGTACCTGTTGATGGCCACCATTGGGAGACAGCAGCAGAAACAGCAGGGGAAAGGATCTGGAGACACCTGCTGTCCCGACAAAGCCGCCAGCATACTGGCCTTCCCCCCAAAGAAGTCCGTTATCAGTCCCATGAATTTCAGCAGCGTGAAGGAGTGATACCTGCACAGGTGCACACATTCAGACAGCAGCAGGAACAACTGATGTAATTCCAGGGAGATGTCACGTGTCAAGACTTGTTAACTCACAGCGAAGCGATGAAATTACACAGTGAGGAGGAGCGGGGCACGTACAGGGCTATCAGCGAAGTCACAGCAAACACCTGAGAAAAAGGGAGTTATTAATCCACAAAAGTAAGTCCAGCATGGACAGAACGGCTGGGAGTGAAAGATTACCGGGTACATTCCTAATATCCACAGGTACAGGCGTTTCCGTCTAGATGAGGGAATGTGGCGTAAGAAGAAGCCCACCTCCTCCAGAAACACCCCCAGTAAAATGAGAGCAAGGCCGGCCGGGATGAGGAAGAGCCACAGCTCATCTCTAATGGCTGAAAAAGACCAAAAACTCAGGTCTCAGGTGTTTGGAAACTCTTTCCGCCTCTTATAAATGCAAAATACTGACAAAGTATCTCAAAATTATGACATTAAATTTAGAATTATTAGATAAAATGTTTTTTTTTAATGGATAAATTGTCATTATTATGAGATAAATCATAATTTTATCTCAATAACTTAGTCCTATTCATTTATTTTCTGTACCGCTTGGTCCATTACGGGTTGCAGGTAAGCTGGAGCCTATCCCAGCATTAACAGGTGAGAGGCAGGTACACCTGGACAGGTCACCAGTCCATCACACAGGGGACAAACAACCATTCACACACACACACACACACACACACACACACACACACACACACACACACACACTCTCCTTGTCATGGTTTCTGGGTGTTGGTGTGTTATGTTAATGTTCTTGGTTTTCTGTTCATGTTTAGTTCGGTCATGTTCT
>JBAFSZ010000015.1:1681017-1693399 GCA_036919955.1 Melanotaenia pygmaea
TTATACTGGGATTAAAAGCTGCTACAGACTGGTTTATACTGGGATTAAAAGCTGCTACAGACTGGTTTATACTGGAATTAAAAGCTTCATATTATACATGGATTTTTGCATGAATAAACAAAATCATCAAATCACATGATTATGGAGAAACAAAACAATGCAGCTAATTTGTGAAATGCAACTTGTTTCAACCTTTTCCATTTTTTATGACTAATTTAAGATTAGTATTAATAACAACTAGATTAAAGTGAAGTTTTATCCACTAAATACATTTTATTGAAACATTTATTGTTGAATAATAATTTTAATTATATTAATTATTTAAACTCAAATCAAATAAAGTTTTCTTGGCTTCCACAGCCGACTGCTCACTGGTGACGACACAGGACGCAGACATCGCTTCTCCTCTGGATGACGAGGACACGTCGGAGACTGGGAACAAAACCGAAATGGAGAAATCTGGTGAGGAAGAGCAGCCGGTAACGGTCGCCGACATTCCTCTGCAGGAGGAAACCGAGACCAAGGAGGAGGAGGAGGAGGAAGAGGAGGAGGAAGAAGAAGAAGAGGAGGAGGAAGAGGATGTTCAGCTGCTGACAAAGTATGAGCCATCAGAGCAACCTGAAGAAGAAACTACTCTTCCTCAACTTCAGTTTACTAAAGATGAGGAAGAAGAGGAAGCCGAAGAAGAAAAGGAAGAGGAAGAGCAGCAAGAAAAGGAAGAAGAGCGGGAGGTAGGAAGGCCGATGATGAGACAGGAAAACACGGATCACCAGTACTCCAGCGGGGATTATAACCTGCAGCCCAAAGAATCAAAACAGGAGCAGCACTCAAGGGATGAGCAGGAGGAGGAGGAGGAGGAGGAAGAAGAGGAGGAGCATGATGAGGAGGAGGAAGAGGAGGGAGAAGAGAGAGGGGTTGACACCCCATACAATATGAGTCCAACCACTCAGGGATCTGAAACAGCTGTGTCACTCAGGGAAGAAAAGGTCAGCACTCTCATAACCGAGGAAGAGGAGGAGGAGGAGGAAGAGCGAGAGGAAGAGGAGGACGACAGACAGGAGAAGGAAGAGTGTGAAGTAGTGGAAGAGGAAGAGGAGGATCGAGACTCAAGCAAAGCGTCTCCTGGTACAGTGGTTATAGAAGTCCGCTCCGAGGAGGAGGATGAGGATGAGGAGGAGGAAGAAGAGGATGAGGAAGAGGAGGAGGATGAGGAGGAGGAAGGAGAGGAGCAGGATCGTGCCTCAGAGGGCTCAGGAATCACGGATGACTCGGAGAACTGGGACATGACTCGGGGGAACCTGGGACTGCTGGAGCAGGCCATCGCGCTGAAGGCGGAGGAGGTGCAGGGAGGCCAGGAGGCCCGGAGCTCCCCAGACTACCAGCCGTTCGGGTCCTCCATGAAGAACTCCGAGGCGTCTGTGGCGCGCCGGCCTGCGCACTACAGCAAAGGTACGCTTACACGGTAGCAAGTCCAGGAACTGGTTCGGTTCAGTTTGCAAAGAACACCTGTGCGTGAGTATGGAGCACTGAAGCGGCCAAAATAAGAAATAAATACAGAAATATTAAGATTTCAACAAATTTATACGGCAATAAACTATACAAAAATATTTTCCATTTAGAAACCTATAAAATGTGAAATAAATTATATTTTTATTGTCATTTTCTATACTCGTACAGTTTTAATTTAACTTTGTATTAGTACTCATTTTTTTCATGTAATTTTCAATCTGATTTATTTGTTGTTTTTAAAAATTTATTTCCTTCCTGATTTTATGTCTGCATTTATTTTTCAATAATTTCCTTTTACATTTTCTCAACCTTAAAATTATTTATTTCTGTAATTTATTTTCATCTAACATTTTATTTATTCGTTCATTCAGTCAAAGTTATATATGCATAAAGTCTCAATCTGTTTATTTTCTGTATTTATTTTTCTTTTTGGCAGTTTTTGTCCTCCATACATGATTAGTTTAACCAGGCCTAGCTTAAACTAATCCTTAACCTGGTGAGCCTTGTAAAAGAGAAAGATTTTCAATCAGAAGCAGGACTCTGATTCACACAATCCAATAAAAAAATAACTAAATTAAAACAGGATAAATAAAATCACAGCTGTGAACAAAAATAGGTTCAACAAAGCAGTGCTCAACCTGGGATAAAACTTCCTTCTTAATGATCTTTTAAAGGATTTCATACCAAGAGACGCCACCGCTGCAGGTCTAAAACCATTTAAAATTACAGGACGTTTCCAGATCTCAGGAACAGTCTGCAGCTTTAGAGATTCCAGTTAATAGCATGAAAACTGGCACTTAGCTGGTCTGCACATAGCTGTGTAGACGCTGTCCGGTCCAGGGCTCTTTGTGCTGGTATGCCTCAGCTGGTTAGCCACCTCGTTAGCATCGAAGGATGAAAGAGCAGCAGTCTTTCCCTTCCCCTAGTCTTACCTTTATTATTATTCCCTACTAGATTATTGGTTCATAAAGGAAAATGATCATTAAATAATTATTTTTATCTCCTGAGTTTTTCACTTGTGTTTGTATGGAAATCCATCCTGCTTCTTATAAATGAAGCATATAGACAACGTTTCTCATAATTATGAGATTTAAAGTCATTATTATGAGATATTTTATCGGAATAATTTAATCTCATTATATTGACCTCATAATGTCTCATAATTATGACTTTTTATCTCATAATATCCTTTAATACTTTAATTAATAATGAGAATGGGCTTTCATATGTTTGGACTTAACCATTTAGTTTACAGGAAGCCACAAAACCGTCTGTACTTATATGGTGCATCTAATTATTATTACTTTGACTATAAAATAACAAAAGATTTTCCTAAATATAATTCTTAATTTCACCTCACTTTCTATTTCACTTAGACTTTATGTTTTATTAAACTGAGTCCAGCATCCAGTATTAATTCCCCACAAGTCCTCCATTGTGTTTGTGCTTTAATTCCTCCTCTACATCACAAACTCTTCTGTTCAGACAAGAAGGAAGTGAAGTGTCCGACCCCAGGCTGTGACGGGACTGGTCATGTTACCGGGTTATATCCTCACCACCGCAGTCTGTCTGGATGTCCTCATAAAGACAGAATCCCCCCAGAGAGTGAGTACACATGACGGCAACCATTAGAAATAGACCGATGTCACGTGTTAAACCACCAGTACACCCGCTACCACTGCTACTTCCTGCTGATGTACAGTTCTTTTGTGTTCATTAACTGCTGTTTCAGCTCATGTTTTTACTTCAGCTGCTTTTAGCTCTAATTGTACTCACATCTGGAGCAAACTAAACATACTGACATGGGGTGACGTCTGCTGTGTGTCCGTAGTCCTCGCCATGCATGAGAATGTGTTGAAGTGTCCCACTCCAGGCTGCACAGGCCAGGGCCATGTGAACAGTAACCGCAACACACACCGCAGGTTAATAAAACACCCAAAAACAGAATATAATAATCTTTTAACCCTTGAGGCACCTTTAAAAAAAAACTCTTTTTAGCCTTCGGTACCAAAATGGCACCGCTCATAAAAGTGGTGCTATTAGAAAAATGTAATCAGTAGAATAGGACAAATTTTTATACTTTTTAGGTTTTTATGCTTTTTGTGTCATAAGAAATCTTATTTGTCAATGAGAAAAACACAGAACATACATTATAATATTTTATAGTGTATAAAAATACGTTTATAATGGAAGTAAACGGGACAGAATTGGTCCTGAGGTGGAGTGTTAAACATAATAATAAAACAAAAATTCTGGTCAAGTTTAATAGAATTAGCCTTTAAACTAAAGCAGATATTGTGAATCTAAAACAAAAGAAGCAGAAGGTCCACATTTGGTCTTCAAAGGTGCCTTGAGGGTTAATATCACTAACTCCTACTTATACTTCTTAACCAATATGTGCCTGTTGATAAGAGTTTTATAAAGTGCAAACATGTGAATGTGTATCCCCCCATCAGTCTGTCGGGCTGCCCCATAGCTGCAGCAACTAAACTGAACAAGACGCAGGACAAACAGGTTCATTTACAGCCTCCAGCCACCGAAACTTCTTCCAACTCTGACAGAGTGCTGAGGTAAGAAACACAAGCCATTTTTATGTTATTGTTTTATTTTTATGAGTACAACAATTTGCATAACGTCTGAATTTTCCTCCAGACCCATGTGTTTTGTAAAGCAGCTGGAGATCCCTCAGTATGGCAGCTACCGGCCCAACACGGTGACCACCACACCTCGAGCTAACCTGGCCAAGGAGCTGGAGAAATACTCCAAGGTGTCTTTTGACTATGCAAGCTTTGACGTGCAGGTCTTTGGAAAGCGAATGATTATTCCAAAGACACCCAGCAGCGCCGACACATCACCCAAAGCATTCAAGTGTAAGACCTGAGCTCCTGTCCCTCGTACTGCATTTCTGTTTATAATTTGACATGCGACATGTTTAACAATGAGGCAAAGTTGTAGATGAAACTTGAATACAACCAGTTATTTATTGTTTTTATTTCAGACAGCGCAGTTTAAACTAAAACTTTAATGGATAAAGTAAGAATATGTGTCATGGTCATTTCAGTAAATCCTTTCTTTTTATTTGCACACAGCTAAATCATTCCCCAAGGCTCCCTCCCCCAGTCACTGTGTATCTGGAAGCTTTTCCAAGAGCACTCTGTCCTCAAGTAGTTATGACTATAGCCAAGATGCAGAGGCAGCCCACATGGCGGCAACAGCCATCCTCAATCTGTCTACTCGCTGCTGGGAGAGACCAGAAACCCTCAGCACCAAACCCACGGAGCCCTGCGCCAAGGTATTCAAGCTTTCCTTTACTAACCTATTTAAGCCCAAATTATTTGCTCAGACCTGTTCATGTAAAACCTCTTACAATATCTGCACTTCCCAGAGTTCCTTATCTTTCTATCATTTTAAATGTTGAGCTTTTTCCTCCAAATCTTAATGAGTTGAAGAGGAAATGTTGTGAATGTTGGGGAAGACAAACAGAGGTGGACTTCACTAAAAGCATATATTTCTGGCCGACAGTCCGTATTTCAGAGATTTGCATTGCGGCGATGCAAATAACAGAATAAATCATAACAAGAGCTTCTCTGTCGGAGTATTTACTGACATAAAGGAGACTTTTGTTACCATTAGCAACGCTGCTTGGCCAGAGAAATGACACACTCTAGTATTTGGTGGGACTGTCTTTAGCTTTGATTTCAGAAGTATTCCCTGAGGCATTGCTTCAATAAGCTTTTGCAATGTCACAAGATTTATTTCCATCCAGTGTTGCATTCATCTTCTCCAAGATCTTGTCTTGATGATGTGAGAGTCTGATTCTCCACGGGGTTCGGGACTCTGTGGTGTTCAATCCATGTGTGAAAATAATGTGTCCCGTTCCCTGAACCACTCTTTTACAATCTGAGCCCCATGAATCCCGGTATTATCGTCTTGGAATATGGCTGTACATGTAACATGTAGGACTGGAGAAGCTGAAGCCACGATGCTTCTCTTCTGGACAAAAACGTAACCTCACTGCAGCCACACTTTAGTTTCACCCTGTATTTTAACCCTGCAGGAGTCGGATATCGAGGTGGATGAGAACGGCACCTTGGACCTCAGCATGAAGAAGACCAAGAGGGACGACATGCAGTCTCCAGAGCCTTCATCCTCCTCCTCCTCCTCCTCTCAACCCGTGGGAGCCACATTATCTCAGGGCCACACTCAACCAGACTGGGAGGAACCTCTTGATTTCACCAAATCAAGTGAAGTCAAAGATGAAGACCATGAAGAGGTAGAGAACATAGTCAAATTTGCATCTCTTTAAGCAAAGACATGCAGATAAAAGGAGGAAATAACAATCTGTGGATAAATAAAAAGAAAGAAAGAAAATAGAACGAGATGAACCTCGTTGTTCCTGCAGAGTCCTGGTAGGGAATTAGACAACATCAAAGTTCAGCTAGATTAATTATTTAATACTAATCTAAAAATAGTTCAAAATACATTAAATGAAAAGGATTTATGTCAATTAAATTTTATTTTAATTTAATAAATTAAATCAATTTAATCAAATGGAATTAATTAATTGAATTTTATATATATACACACACACACACACACACACACACATATATATATATATATATATATAAAAATTTAGGAATGGATGTTCTTAAATTTAAGTTTAGTTGTCTCGTTCTCCACCACCTTGGGAGGTGTTTCCCATTGTGACCTAGGGGTCTCCAGTCCATATTCTGCACAGATGTTTCTGGACACGATGCCGGCTACTCGGTCATGGCGTTCCATGTATTCTGTCCCTGCCAGTATCTTGCACCCTGTTGTAGGGTGCTGGATTGTTTCAGGGGGTTCTTTGCACAGCCTGCACCTAGGGTCCTGCCCGGCGCGGTAGACCTAGGGTCCTGCCCGGCGCGGTAGAACTGGGGTCCTACCCGGCGCGGTAGACCTGGGGTCCTGCCTGGCACGGTAGACCTAGGGTCCTGCCCGGCGCGGTAGAACTGGGGTCCTACCCGGCGCGGTAGAACTGGGGTCCTGCCTGGTGTGGTAGACCCAGGGTCTTGATTGCCCTTGTACTCAAGGCTTGCTCCTGTGCTGCCATGGTTACCACGTCTGTGCCTTCCTTCAGTCCAGTCCTCTCTAGGCATTGGTAGGACTTGTTCATATCCACCACTTCAGCCTTCTGTCGGTGGTACATCCCATGCAGGGCTTGTCCTTCCATGATGGTTCCTCCATGTCATTTTCCTCCAGGTTCCATTGACTGAGGCATTCACTCAGGGCTTCATCCCTGGCGGCCGTCTTTCTGATGTATTCATGGAGCTAGGATGTTTCCTCCCGGATAGTGGCCCTGATGCTCACTAGTGCTCGGCCCACCTCTTGGATCTTAGTGTATAGCCTCTGGACACTGGATTTGGGGTGGAATCATCCTCTCTTTGTTACCCTTCAACCACATTTCTCCAGTTTGAATGTTATTCCAATGTCCCTGCTGTAGATCCTGCTGGTGTGGATCAGTGTCTTTAGAATCAAACAAAGACCCACAGCAATAACTCAATGGATCGTAATAATTTTACTTTAGTTTACAGGTATCCATCCATCCATTTTCTTTCCCTGCATAATCATTTTCAGAGGCCTGGTACACCCTGGACCGTTTGCAACTCCATCACAGATGTACACAAATGAGACCTCTTTTTCTCTGTGTACCTGATATGTAACCTATGTTTTACATGTAATCAGGTGGAGTATACCGCTCCGTCATATACCTCATCTGAAGGGGAAGAAGATGACCAAGAAAACCTGGAGGACAGGAAGTACCCTGGTGAAGTCACCACCACCAGCTTTAAGGTCAAGTTTCAGCCCAAAGACAGCAAAAAAGACATTCTTGTGTAAGTCAAACATCCAGTGACAACATTTTATTCTAACTTGCATTAACAGGCAATTTTTGATGATATTTTGTGTTAATGCTAAAGATTAAGAAGGAATTGTGTCATTTGATAATGTTTAATAACCATTTTATTAACAATGCACAAGACAGGAATCAGTTGAGACATTATAAACAGAGTTGTGAGAAGAAAATCCCCATTTTCATCTCTTCATCTCTAACTTCCTTTGTAATTTGTGATTACAAAACTAATCTGTACTCTCCTCAACTCAGATGCCCGACCCCAGGCTGTGATGGAAGTGGACACATCACTGGCAATTACGCTTCACACCGAAGGTGAGACCAACAAAGCAGACTTAGCCAGGTAACCCCAGGTTTTACTCTGATTTGGCTTTTTCTTGCTGGTATGTCATCATGGCATCCAGTGCTGGAAACCAGACCTGGTCTAAAACGGATTATGATGTGACTTTCTCTGTCTAGCCTGCAAGTTTTGGATGTTTTCTGATTCAGCACACCTGAATCAAATTACTAGGTCAACATGCTAGGGTAGAACTTGACAACTCGCTGTTGTCAAATTAGTGCCATTTAATTTAATCAGGTTTGTTGGAGAAGGGAAACATCTAAAACCTGCAGTACTGCAGCCCTTAAGGACTGGAGTTGCCCATCCCTGGTCTAAGCTAATCAAAATGCTAATCTAAAATAATTACTTATTGACCTTACACACTTGCAAGGGAGGGAGATTAAATAAAATCTGGACAAATGTCAAATGTTTGATGCAGTAAATTTCACCACAGGCCCGGCAAAGACGTTGAAGTTACCTTCTCAGAATTTTAACCCGTCGAGAGCTGATGCGACCTATTAGCATGCTTGTTAGCAATGCGTACAGAGCACCTCAGGTCTCAGCAGGCTATCAGGAAGGTCATAGTCTTCTATAGTTGAAGGATTTTCAGATTATTGATGTGACTGATGCTCAGACTGAAGAAAGTTTATTGACTAAAACACCCTCTCCCATCTTGAAGATGAGTAACAACAGCACCTTCATGGTCAGATGTAGCTCAGGGACCATGAGGACTTCCCAACTACAGAGACCTTTTGGATCAGTTACACTCAGATCACATTATTCTGTCTGGATGTAACAGCTTTTTGTTTTACTTTTACTCTACTTTACAAGACTCTTTTCTTCTCTGTGTGCGACCCTGTCCTGTCCTGGTTCTTTAGTCCAGTTCAGGTTCTGGCCCTTTTCTTCAGTTATACACAGCAGTTCAGTTGTGTGTATGCTTCTCTGACGTTCTCTTTCTGATCTTCCAGTCTGTCAGGCTGTCCTCTTGCTGATAAATCACTTCGGACCCTCATGGCTGCCCATACGGCTGAACTGAAGTATGTGTGCTTTTCTTCTGAGTCTTCGACACTCTCACTGAACGCTCTACATCTACAGCTCTGTCCACGCTCTCCCCTTCATACTTTAACACTGACTAACATAAGATACTCCGAACTGATCCTAACTCATTTACAAAAAATAAAACAAAAGATCTCAAAGTATTTAGTGGGAACACTGCAGTTTTTCCTGACGTAAGACTGTCTGTGTGTCCCTCAGGTGTCCGACTCCAGGCTGTGACGGATCAGGCCACATCACCGGGAACTATGCTTCACATAGAAGGTGGGATTTATCTCTATTTTACACCATCTGAACCACATGAATTGGGACTGAGCTGCTGTATAGCCCCAAGAAAACCACTATGGGTGAGGAAAATCAGAAAAAATGGTCTCAGTTTGCTAGGGAGCATAAAGACTGGACTTTGAGGCAATGGAAGAAGGTCATGTGGTCTGATGAGTCCAGATCTACCCTGGTCCAGAGTGATGAAGCGTCAGGGTAAGAAGAGAGGAAGATGAAGGGATGCAGCCATCATGCCTGTGGGGGCAGTCCATGATCTGGGGTAGCTGCAGGTCTAGGTTCAGGTCCAGGTCCAGCAACATTATGTGTCCAAATAATGAGGACTACCCGAACACACTGAATGAGCGGGTTATTTAATCTTCCCTGACGGCACAGTGCCAGGATTCATGGGGCTCAGATTGTAAAAGAGTGGTTCGGGGAACAGGAGACATCATTTTCACACATGGATCGGCCACCACAGAGTCCAGACCTGAACCATATTGACAGTCTTTGTGGTATACCGGAGGACTGACTCTTCTACCATCACTACTATCTTGGAGAAAAATTAATGCAACTCTGGACAGAAATCCAGAAGCTTATCAAGATGTTGCCATAGAGAATTCTGCTATTAAACCAGGTTCAACAAATAATAGAGTACAACATTTTTTTGGACAGGTAGTGTATTACACTGCACTATATAACACAGTAATATATATATATATATATAAACTCTACTTCACAGCTGCTTAACTAAACGTTCACTTTGCTCTTTGTTCCTTTTCCAGTTTGTCTGGATGCCCGCGAGCAAAGAAAGGTGGAGTCAAATTAACCCCTACCAAGGATGACAAGGAGGACTCTGAGCTGCTGAAGTGAGCATCTGTTGCTTATTTGCTGTGTTTGGACGACAGTCTCAGTGTAATTTGGATGAATTAAAGATCACACACTCATTACATCAGTTTTTGGTGTAATTAAATACACTTTATGTCAGTGGTGATTAAATTCTTTATTTCAGCTTCTAATATCATTTAGAACAGTGGTCTAAACACTGGTCCTGGAAGTTTTAGATGTTTTCCTACTCCAACAGACCTGATTCAATTAAAATAGCTCCAACAGTTTGTCAAGTTCTGCACAGTAACACATTCATTTGAGTCAGGTGTGTTGGAGCAGGCAAACATTTAAAAATCGCAGGATGAATAAGTTAAAACATCTACTCATTTTTTATGGACCAGTTTTGAGTTTACTCCTTTAACTCAGATCATGTTTTCTGCTCCTCTCTCCAGGTGTCCAGTTCCCGGCTGCGACAGCCTCGGCCACATCAGTGGGAAGTACGCCACCCACCGAAGTGCCTATGGCTGTCCGCTGGCGGCACGCCGGCAGAGGGAGGGTCTTCTCAACGGCACGCCTTTCTCCTGGAAGGCCTTCAAGGCTGAGGGCCCGGCATGCCCAACTCCAGGCTGTGACGGCTCTGGTCATGCAAACGGCAGTTTCCTGACACACCGCAGGTATCCCGAACTTCTTCACGTTACAGCACACGTCAGAGCCAGTCCATCCTGTAACTGACGTTAGCAGTTCACATTTCAGTGGATGAAAGACATTTTAATTCATCCATTCACTTAAAGAAAGTTCTTTTTAAATATTATTCTGAAAGTCATTATTTACCAGAAGGCACAGAGAGGTTCGGACACGCTGATGTTTGGACCTAAACCTGCTGCATGTTCATGTCTTCGAGGAGATCACATAATTTTGGGCAAATGGATGCAAATAAATCTGCTTCTCACTCGGATGACACATGGGAGACTGAGATGTGTTGCTCCTTAAGAAGACATTTAAAGTTCCACGTGCAAACAAGCATATCTTCATTTTCAGTTTGCCTCCAATTCTACTTTTACAACCTCTAAGAGCCACAACTAAAGCTGCAGTTTGAGAGCGAAGTGCTTTGTTGGGAATATAGATCCATGAGATTTTTGATATATAGCGAGCTCTGTCATGGTGAGCTATATATGCATGGAGAAGAATTTCAAATTCTATCCTGATTTAACAGGGAGCCGATCAACAGAAGCTTAAACTTGAGAAATATGATCTCTGGTGATAATCCTCATCAGAATCCTCGCTCCAGCATTTTGGATCAGATGAAGACTTTCACAACATTTCTGGAACACAACAATAATTAGGAACTGAATTAGTCCAGTCTGGAAGTAACAAATCCATGGACTACTTTCCTGCATCACTCTGAGACAGGATGTTGATGTAAAATTATGTAACTTGAGGAAGGTGGTTCTAGAAACAGTTTGTATGTGTGAGTCAAAGAATCCTGAACCAGAAAAACTCCAAGGTCCCTCACTGTCATACTGGAACCCAAAGTTATACATCCAGAGTAATTCCATTTAGTCCTGAGGTTCTCAGCTCCTGAGAATTTAAAAGGAGAAAATTCAGAGTCCGCCAGGTCTGTATGTCTTTAAGACGTCTTTGTAATCTGACTACCTGATTGGTTTCGTCAGGCTTCATTTACATGAGTATCATTTGAATAACAGCACAAGCTTACACCATGCTGTCTAATAATATAACCTAAAGGTAAAAGCATCGGTCTAAACACGGAACCCTGGGGAACTTACTCTGGGGCATGAGAAAGACATGAAATCTATGAGATAAATAAACCCGCATGATCTGGTAATTCTTTTGTCAGGATAACTTCAGCATTTCTGTTGTTCTTTCAGTCTGTCAGGTTGTCCCAGAGCGTCCATCAACAAGAAGAGAGCAAAGCTTCCTGGAGACGAGTACATAACTGCAAAGTTCAGAGCTAGTGACGGTAAGCAGACCCCTTTGTTTCCTGATACTGTTCTCTATGCGTCTGTAAAGGGTTTTAATCTCATTGTTCTTCAAGGCATGGACACATGAATAGATTTTCAGCAGAAATGTCTGATGATAAGTCTGCAGATACATGCAGGTGTCTGGATAACATATTTGCTCATCTTCAGTTCTGGACAATGACGAAGATATCAAACAGCTAAACAAGGAGATCAATGATCTGAATGAGTCCAACTCAGAGATGGAGGCTGACATGATGAATCTGCACACTCAGGTGAGCACAACTCTTTATCGTCATGTGACACCCGAGCTGGTGAGAACGCAACCTCAGCTTAGTTTAACCTGTAAAAGCCCGCTTAGTTAAACCCATTAAAACCTGCTTAGTTTAACCCGTTAAAACCTGCCTAGTTTAACCCGTTAAAGCCAGCTTAGCTTAACCCGTTAAAACCTGCCTAGTTTAACCCGTTAAAGCCAGCTTAGTTTAACCCGTTAAAGCCAGCTTAGTTTAACCCGTTAAAACCTGCCTAGTTTAACCCGTTAAAGCC